>VWZT01009981.1:846581-866720 GCA_013397055.1 Pachycephala philippinensis
GGGGCCGGGGCTGGGGCTGTAGCTGGGGCTGTAGCCGGGGCTGGGTTGGGGTCGGGGCTGTGTTGGGACTGGGTCGGGGCCGGGGCGGGAGTCGGGGCTGTGTTGGGACTGGGTCGGGGCTGTAGCTGGGGCTGTGTTGCGGCCGGGCCGGGGCAGTCCCGCAGTCCCGCAGTCCCGCAGCCGGCGCTCCCCGGGCAGCGCTGCGGGCGGGGGCGGCCGAAGTCGCTGCTCCAAACACCCCAATTCCCCCGTGAGCCATCGCTGAGCAGCCCGAAGGCCCGCGGTGAGCGTGGCAGCTGCTCTGCAGAGCAAGAGATGCTGGCATTTGTTGGCAGATGATGCGCGGAGGCACCGCTGACCCGCCTGGAGTCGGTCCCGCTGTGCCCAGCTTAGGAAGGCCCTTGGAAGCCCCCGACACTGTTGTTGCTGGTGAGGAAAAACCCTAACCCAAGCCTTTCCATCTCTCAAAAGAAGTTCTTCCCCTCTCTGATTTATTTTTCCCTCCTGGAAACAAGTATTTCCTCTCAGCAGAGCTCACAGTCTCTTCCCATTTTTAAGGGGAATCTTACACTTTTGGCTCAATACATATAATAAAAATCAAGATAGAGAACCTAGTTTTAGTCTTAATGTGAGAAACATCATTAAGAGACTGAGAAGCCGAAGAGAAACCAAATGTGAACATTCTGGAAAGTGGGGAATTATACGGCCATTATTCAGAATGTTTGCTCTTCTATCCTCTTTCAGGAAAGGCTATTGAAATAAATTTTTCTTGTGAGAACGGAGGAAAATAGGTAAGCACAACGAAGCAAAAATAATTACAGCACATTAAAAATTATATTGTATTGTCTCTATCAGAGTTTCCCCTTTACATCCATCTTGCCTACTCCGGGACAGTTTCCAGTTCTGTTTGTTTGAAAAAGCTACTGCCAAATTGAAAGAAGGAGTCAGATCACGCCTTCCCTTACACCCACGTCCACCCAGGCTGGCTGTAACACGTTTAGAAATACCTCTGTTCTTATATTGTTCTTATATTGCTCCATAATGGACAAAGTCAGGTCCCTCAGCCCAGAGGTTTTAGGAAACCAGAGCTCCAGCCAAGGAAGAAAGCTGGCTACAGCTTTTCCTGTGTGCAGCCGGGGCTGGCAATTTGCTAACAAGGACTGCCACGCTATTCCCTAAATACCACCAGGGATTTAAAAGAATCGAGGTGGTCTGTTTTGATTTTCAGTTTAAAATTATGGCCAGAATGGCTATGTCAAGGGTATATTCTGAGGTGGAAAGTGGCAGAAGATC
Source organism: Pachycephala philippinensis (assembly GCA_013397055.1). Lineage (NCBI taxonomy): Eukaryota > Metazoa > Chordata > Aves > Passeriformes > Pachycephala > Pachycephala philippinensis. The sequence continues at coordinate 847,875 of VWZT01009981.1, forward strand.
ATGGAAGTAGCGGGTTGGGTGAGTTGGAGGAGGACGTTGCTCTGTGGGTAGTGATGCTGCATCAATCCAATCCAATCCAATTAAACCAAATGAAAGTTTTTCTTTGCCACTATATTTCAAAAGTTATGCAGGGTTATAAATACAGCTCTGGCTCTAAGGTCAACACAAAGGCCAAGTGGAAAATGGCCAATTTTTCCCTTTTTTGTCATGATATGACACAGAACAACAAGGCAATCATTTCTCTGGGAACAGGATGGATAAAATGGGGCAGAGTTGACATTAGTTTGGTTTTGCTGAGTCTTCTCTCTTTCTGACTGTTTCTATAAAATAGAAAAGTTCACCTTTAAAGCTGTGGTTGTTTAATCCTTTTTTTCCCTGTTCCCTTCAGGCTGTCCTTCCCTTCACTGGGCCTCAAATACCACTTCCCTTTCCCCCCACCCCCTGCCCTCCTTTTAGTGTTGGAGCAAATATATTCTGCATCAGGATATGGGGTATGTTTGAAAAGAAAATGAAAATCGAAGTTTTTGCAGTCCAAGGCATGACAGATCATTAATAATCCTTAATATGCAAGATTTCCATCTGCTGTTCTTGCTCTGAGGTCAGCTGGTCCAAGGAGAGCAGGAAGGAAATAGGAAGCTTCAGTGAACATGAACAAAAAGCCTTCTATAAGCCTGCAATGTATATGTGAACTCCAAGCTGCTATTCCCTGGAAAATCTAAAGTTCACTCTGCCTGTATTTCTGTTCCTACTAGTAAATTCCTCCCTTGGCAGGAAAGGCACCAGGATGAGCTCATCCATGCAACAGCCTCAGATGAAGGTGCAGCCTCAAGTGCTTTTGTTCTCCTCCCAGTCAGAAATCCCTCTGCATCTCCTAAAACTATTTCTCACCCACAGATAAATGCAAGTGTTCTCCCATTCAGCTGTTTCATATGCACCAGGCCCCTCCTAGCCTGCAATTTCATGTACAAGCTTATTTTGGAAATGGAGGATCACCAGCATAGTGAAAATCCCATTTAAAATGGAATTGTGCTTGGGGTTAGTTATACAGGGAACAAAACCATAATTTTGGTCCATAAGCTACAGGAGCATTACCGTGTCATTTTACTGATCTTACCTAATTAATGCTTAACATGACTTTGGGAAAAAAATTCCATATGAAAAAATATAGATCAGCTTATGGCTGTTTGTAGCAGAAGAGTCTCGGTGGGAGCACTGCACTGGGAAGTACCATTCCTAAAGCACAACAATGAGCAGACTGACTTGTTTGAACGTTGTTCTCGTAAGGAAGCACAACAGGCATTGTATTTTATTGCAAGTGCAGTGCCCTTCTTAGTGAAAGCTTATGAACACATGTTTTGATGAAAGACCGAGAATATAAAATAAAAGAAGTGAGCTTCTGTGTTCTTCAGGGAGGTGCTGTGCTTGCAAGGCTGGCTCTGGCAGGATGAGTCTAGCCACTGGAAGAGGAGAGGAAAGAATGGAAATCAGCAGGCACCCAGGTGCAATAGCCATGGAAGGTAATAAAAAAACCTTGTCTCGTCTGAACTCAGTTTCTTTTGCATGATATTTGTCTATAATCCAGCCAAAGATTCTCTGGATCTTAGTCGTATATGGATTAAGTGGCTATATTAATTTAGATACCGAACTCTGTACTTTCAGGTACCGAGTATTTTGTGGTACCAAAAAGGGAAGGAACTGCCCTGGGATTTTAGAGCTCTACTCCAACAAGTGAATGGTGAGGGTGATCCAGCAGGTGACAGGCTGCCCTAAAATCATCAGCAAGCAAATCTGGTATTCCCTTTTTGCTAGCAGATCTTTGCTGCACAGTGATGGCTAATTTAGTCTAATGCAGGTCATAAATAGGTGACTGATCACTTCTGCTGATGCTGGAAGCCAAACAGTGCATCACTTCTCTTCTAGAGGCTGAGCCTGTGGCAGCCTCTGAGTTTGGAACGTGGGGAATATTTCTGAACAGGTCCAGACCAGCAGACAGCTTCTCTTCTGAAGGACCTGTGTCAGCCTAGGCCTTTTCCTACAGCATGTGCTGCCTCTGTTTCACAATAACATCTGTTGCCACTGGGGATGTTTTCCTTGGCACCCTAGTGCAACTCTGCCTTCACTCTTTATGTTGTGCCCCGTTTAGTTACCGTTAAATAAGGGAACATCATCCTTCAGCTCATGAGTTACTGTTTTCCATCCTAGAGGCAACTGTATCGCAATGCATCCACTGTAGCCTGCAGAGGTCCGGCTGGGTGGGTTTGTGAGCGAAACCAGCTTCCCACACCATCCATACAGTTTAAAACAGTTCAGTTCTCTTGCACAGACAACACCTGTCTGGTCAGGTTTTATGGGAAGGACTGGCTGTGCTGCTTAATGAACTCTGTGATGAGTGACCTGTGGTGGTTCTGCTTTTCTCCATGAGAACTGTCAGTGAGTCAGGAACATCCAGGAGGAAAGGATCCAGCTGGAAGAGCTGGGAGAGGAAACCCATCCTTTTCTTCCCTTGGCACGAGAAGAGTCTCCACTACCATGTAGCCCAATCTGCTCCTCTGTACATGAGAGCAGGGCTGAAGGGAAAGACTTGCACCTGGGATGGGTCTGTTTGCATGGTCAGGGTGAGAAGGAAGTGCTCCTCTTCCACTATCCTGGAGCAGACAACAGAGATAGCAAATAGACCAGGAGCCGGTGAAGGAGGGCACAAAGAGGTCTCTTTTCAGCCCCAGTCTTACTCATTACTGTCTCAGGTGTGGTTCTGACACTGCAGAGCTCATTTCCCTGCAGCTCCTGGAGTCACTGCTCCAGCTGTGTCAGAGCCCTCCAGACAGACAGATGCAGCTCTCCAGGTCTCAGGCTGCCAGGAGTGCCTGATGCCTCGCCGTGACTGGAGTGCCCCATTGGATGGTTCCAGGCTCTTCAGGAGGGATAAGCAGGGCAGGGGAGGGGGGATGTGGCACTGGATGTAACAGAAGGGTTAGAATATCTGGAGCTCAAAGTTGAGAGCCTCCAGGTAAGAATTAAGAGGCAAACAAATAATGTGGATATCACTGTGGGAATGTACTCTGGACCTCCCAGCCAGGACAATGACGCCAATGAATTATTCTTTGAGGAACCAAGGGACACTTCCATATCAACTGCCCTTGTCCCTGTGGGGAATTAAACTTGCCAGAAATAAACTGGGAGCATTACACAGCTGGCACAAACAGGTCCAGAAGATTCCTAAAAAACCTGGATAGCAACTTTATGGAACAGGGCGCCAACTTGGAAAGATGTCCTTGATCTGCTGCTTGTCAACAGAGAGGATCTTGTGAGCAAAGAGGGGACTGGGACTGTCTTGGCCACAGTGACCACAGAGCCATCGGGTTTAAAATCTCTGTTAACAGAAGGAAAAGTGCCACCAAAACCTCACCCCTGGACATGAGGACAGCAGACTGCAGGCTGCTCAGGGAGCCAGTGAGTAAAGTCCCCAGGGAGAGTGTTTGTGCAGGTGCTGGGGTCCATCAGTGCTAGGCACTTGTTAAACATCACCTCCCATGGGCACAGGAACAGGCAATTACAAAATGTCAAAAGTCAGGCAGGCAAGGCAGCAGGCCAGCTTGGCTAAGCAGGGATCTGCCTTTGGAGATAAGGCAAAAAAAAGGAAGGTGTGTGCCCAGTGGAAGCAAGGTCAGGTGATGTGAGAGGAATACAGTGATGCTGCTCGTCACTGTAGGGAGAAAATTCATGCAGCCAAAGCTCAATTTCCTTTTATGACCAGGTAACATACTTGGTTTGGTCAAGGGAATGTGATGTTTTTGGACTTCAGCAAAGCTTTTGATACTGTCTCTCCCAGGATCCTTCTGGAGAATCTGTCCAGCTCCCAGCTGGATAAACACATAATGGGGTGGGCGAGGAACTGGCTCATGGGTCAGGCACAAAGGGTGACAGTGACCGGGGTGACATCAGACTGGGGACCGGTCACTAGTGGGGTTCTGCAGGGCTCCATCCTCAGCCCTGTGTTCTTCAACATCTGTATCAGTGACTTGGAGGCAGGACTGGAAGGGAGACCAAGCAAGTTTGCAGATGATATGAAATTGGGAGGAGCTGTTGAATCCCTTGAGGACAGAGAGACCTGGACAAAACAGAGAGATGGTCAACCACCAACCATGTGAAGTTTAACTAGGGCAAGTGCCAGTCATATTTCAGAGTGACTGTCCATGCCTTTATTTTACATTAACCTTTCACAAAACATCTTTGTGTTTTGTTGTAGGACCCTCTGGTGCCTGTTTGGGGTGTTCCTGCAAAAGGTAGAGAGGTTTATTGTTAATACCAGAAGTGTCACTTGGGATGTTTCTTGTATATCCACCCAGATCAGCATCAGTACTTGTTATATCAGCGCGTTTAGGTTTAAAACCTGCTGACTTCGCTGTGCCTTGGGGTTGCAACAACAGCATTTAGCCCTGTGCAGGTGATGGAGGGATTTATTTTTAAAGGGTGCTGGATGTGTCCTGCAGCAGATTTGTGCTGTGTTAAAGGGAGCTGGGGCAGCCCGTGCTCCCAGCAGAGAGTGGGACCTGTCCCCCTGCCGTTCCCTGGAGCAGCTACAGCATCAGGTAAGAAGATCCCACTGTCCATGTGCACATGTGTTGCACAAAGGAGCTCTGTCCCAGCTCATGGCCACGGTGTTTCTTGCTACAGGGAGTAAGCAGGAGGCAGAAATAGTAGAAGTCAGCCTTCAGCCAAACCCAAACATTTTACTTGCCTGTTGCTTACCTTTGCTTCAGCTCTCAGTAAATGATGGTAAATCCAGTATTTCTCCAAAAATGGGCTGATGAGTCACAGAAGGCATCCTTGGTTCTTCTCACAGTATCAGGGTCTTCCCCTTCTTAGGCTGCCCGTGCTTGCCACGGGTGAGCAGTGATGCTCTCAGCACACACGTTTGAGTGGGCAGAAAGGCAGCAGGCAGGCAGAAGGGGAATTGCAGTGAGGCACAGAGGGGAGCAGCTCCATTCCCCTGTGCTCAGGCACTTGTCTGAAAGTGGATTTACTGCCTGTGGCTTGTCTGCTGTACGGGCTCATAATCTGGAACAAGTTCAGGGTTAAAAGTTCACAGCTGGGGCGTTGCAGTGTGAGAACCAGGCAGAAGCCATTAGAGCTGATGCTGTGCTTCTTTGTTATCTGCACCAGGGATGCTCTTGCCACGGATGGTGCAAACTCCAGCAGTGAGTCAGAAGTTCTGGTGCTGTTGCACGAAGTCCCACACAGCAGGTTGTGAGGTGGGGTTAGGAGACATTCTGGGCTTGGAGCTGCTGCGATCCTTCCTAGTCAGCCCACAGAGAAGGTTTTTCCTGTGTCCCATGTCTTGCTCCACTGGGTACCTGCTCAGCCTAAGTACAAAACTTTTCACTGTACAAAATGCAGAGAGGATGCATTTTCCTGCCTGGGGAGGTGGAAGTAATGGGTTCTAAAAAATTCTTGCTGGAGTCAGCAGCTTTACTGACTGATGTTATCTCTATGCTGACTTTTAATCCAGTCTGCCCCTCATCTTTCCACCCCAGAGTCCTTTTGGCAGATCCATGCCAAACATGGCTCTTTTCTCTTAGGGGAAGCTCAGATGCTTCCCAGCCGAAGCTGGCATGCTGAAAGGGAAACCAACCAAATCCATTCCTGATTGCTGACGACAGATCATTTTTAGAAGTCTAAAACCCAAAGTGGAACTTTCTGTCTGCCACTGCAGTGGTCCTGCCTTAAATATTAATTACACACAGCACTGCAATGGAAACTTTGGATTATGCTTATGATATCTTCCCTAGAGATCTGAAACTGTGTTTTCGTGAATACCAGCTAGCTGTTCTTAGCCCTGCTGATGGAATACTACCTCTTGGAGACTTCCACCAGTGTTATTCTCCCTGCTCCCCCAACCTGAAACGATCTATGCAGGGAAGCATCAGCTGGATTGGTCCTGTTTGCTCCCCAGGCAAGAGGGAAGCCTGCACCAAGGTGCAAATCACTGCTCAGTGCTCGTGTCTGTGGCAGGAATACAGGCAAGTGTGGGACTATTTTTGTCAAGCAAGACCAGAAGGAAGTCCTTGGTGCTGCTAACAGTGCCTAAGTATTCTATGTAGGTGCCTGTAGTGAAATTAAAATCTTTTGGTTGGTGACGGTTCTAGGACCAGTCAGAGGTAGGAGTATGAACTTTCTCATTTTTACTGTTTACATTGAAATAACTGCTGCTGGCCATGAGACAAAACAACAAATCAAAGCTGCTTTTTAATCTCATTTTTTCTCCCCTAAGCATTATAATTTGGAAGACTACTGACTAGCAGGTACAGAACAGAGTTCTGTCTTCCTCCAAACCAATATGACAGTGCGAGAGAGTCCAGAAGGCAGACTTTCCCAAACACTTCAAGATAAATACATCAGAAAGCTTTTGCACTCCAGGGATACAGGAAAAGCACCTGCACACTCTGTATTTAAAGTATTTAAAGTAGCTGTGTGTCTGGCTTCAGCTGGCTTGGGTTTGTTGGGGTTGTTTTTCACCAAATTTGTATGAGTTTGGGTGTAGGGAAAGGTACCTTCCTGTAAGCACCTGGGTTACAAAGATCTTCTGTGGGGCAGGAATTGCTTCAGGCATTACCACCACACTAAGCAGCAGAGAAAAGGAGGGTGCCCTTGAGACTGAGCAGCTCTGGCACAGCTGTGCAGGGCTGTTGGTGGCAGCTGTGTCCTGTGCTTTCCTTGGCCAACCCCAGCATCCAAAAGCTCCGAAAGAGCACCTCAAGCTCTCCCAGGAAAACACAGAAAGAGTAACCCCTCCCTCAGGTGGTGTTCTGAGGTTTTCAAAATCGTTGTGGAGGTTGGGTGTCGTGTTTGCCTTCTGTATTTTATCCTTTTAGATAAATGCAGATCCTGTGGTTACCTTCACTCGAGAAGTGGGAGAGCCAAGGCGTTTTACGGGAAGCTGAGCTCTCCAATGCCTCTCCTTCCAGGAGCTGGAGACTCAGCAAAGTGCTTCTCTGTAGAGATGATTACAACAAATACACACAGCACAGCTACATTGTATGGACAGGTGATTTCTGTGTGCCTTTTCCCCAGGCAGTGCCCGCACAGGGATGGCCCAGCTCCAGAGGGGAGCGTTCACCACCTCTGCACGCCCTGTGCCACATCCCTTCAGCCACTGCTGCCTCCTGGTTTGTACCATCTGTATCCCAGTTTAGGAGAGCAGGGCTTCATTTGTCACACTTTCCCTGTGGCCAGTCCAGGGTAGCTATTGCTGAACCCTCCCAGTTCACAAAGTAACCCGAGGGTTGCTGAACACCAGAGGTCCTGTGCTGGTTTAAGTGACGGGGACCTGAGCACACAAAGTCCTAAATTTAGTCATGAAAGGACACAAGATGCAAACCCCAGACCTTGAAGGTTTAAACACCCAACTCCAAGCCTGAAACCCAGGCTGGATATCTAACAGACCACAGAATATATACTAGATCCTAGGTCCTGCCTGAAAATGGATTTCTGTCCCCCCAGGAACTTGCTTGTGCTCTGTTGTGCCTTAGTGTGAAGCAATGTGTGAAAGCCTAGCAAGGGCAGAGTTCAGGGCTGAGGTCACCCCTCTGCTCTCAATTAAGGCAAGTAGGAAAGCCAATATCCCATTTTTGAGTGGTAATGCCTGTCATGTTGTACGCAGTATCTGCATTCAATTAAAGAACACAAATTAGCCCTCAGTGCCAGAAGGAAAACCAAAACGAGGGCCAGTTTGATGGACCAAAATAAAATGTGAGACAGGAAAGATTTATCACCCCCACAAAAATGTTTGGAATACACACTGGAAAGAAACTTCAAGAGATCCATGGAAGTGCTTTGAAAGGGGTGTGACTCACAATCACTTTGAAGGCTAACTTTTCTTTTTACTTTCTGCCTTTGGAAAAGGCCTTAAGATTCAGAAAGTGTATTTTGCTCTAAGTGTAGGGGCCTGGGGTGACTTTCCTTTCCCCTCCACCCTGTGTTTTGTACCTCAGCTTCGGGGAAAGGAAATGGGCTGGGGCTGCCACCCCCTGTCCTGCTTGGAAGAGCAGAGGACAAAGCACAGGAAAACTCACCGACACACCTGCGTGGAATCGTTCACCAGGGCCTCTCACACAAGGAAAAGGAGCAGGGAAACCTGCAGAACATCCCAATTGCCAGCATTAAATACTAGGGGTTTTCAAAAGAATGGGTTGGAAGGGATCATATTATTTTACCCACAGATAGTGGCTCAAGTAAAGCAAGGATGAAACTGGAAAAAACTCTGGGAACAAATTTGGTGTTAATACTATGCATGTGAGTTCGCAGTTTATTCATGAGGATTCAGTAGGGACATTATCAAGCATCTCAGCCTTAAAGTAAGTCGACTAATTACCTTCTGGCCTCAGGGTCCCTCCTTCTAGCAGCCCAAGGATGGGTGAAGATTGGTGCTCTCACAGCTATCACAGAGCTATTTTGCTGTAGCTGTTCCCAGGAAGGATGGGATGTCAGCTACTTGTGCACATTCTGAAATGAAAATCTACATAAAACTAAAAATTCAGTATCTGTGGTTTTTCCTGAAAAATTTGCAATGAAAACAGTGGAGACGACTGTAATTACAAATAAGGTACCTCTTCTAGGTATATAAATATATAGATACATATAATATATAAAATACATTAAAAGCTCACAAAAAAAAAAAAAAGATGCATCAGATCACTGAACCTATTCTGTCTGGAAGGAACCAATGTGGAAATCATTAACTATAAAACTATCACAGTAGCAATGCAGAAGGAACATTCAGAGGAACATTCTTCTCTTGATGCTGCATGTGAAATTCAATTCCTTCTAAGGACTTTTAGACTTACAAGTAGCAAAGTACCTTTGGGCATAGGGGAGGGATCTCCACATGTAATACAATCTTTGCTTGCAGTGCTTTTTTCTTTTTCACCAACTCTTCCATGTCACAAAATAACACAGAAATAGGACTGGCCAGGGATCAGTTCAAATATGAAGTGGTCTCACACAACTGTGCAACAGAGAAGATCATCTTGCCAAAAACAAAACCAAAAAAAAAAGCTCACTCCAAATCCTTTTCTCTGAAACAATCTTTTTAGTGACTTAGAGTTGGCTCCCAGTGCATGCTGGAGACCAAATCCACCAAGAAATCCACCAAGAAATCACCAAGTACCTGCTGACAGCAACTGCAGTTAATTGTGCACAATGACAAGTGCCAGGTCCATTGGAAAAAGGTGTTGGAAAAATCCCACAGTAAATGATGGATGTGAATTGCCAACCCCTCTGAGCTCTACAGGTGCTTTGCCCATTGTCTTTTACACTCATGGAAAGACAGAAGTTTTATCACCAACATAAAATTAACTGAAAGAAATGAACAACTGGGACATGATAGTTACATCTCTTGTCTTTTTGGTCCTCATGTTGGAGCCGTCCAAAGCTGAAGGACAATACAAACATTAAATGAGAAGAGAAAAAAATACCCATGTGGTTGAAGGAGCCAAGTGTCCTAAACAACAGAACCCCCACCGCTCCCTTTCCCACCTGTTCCCACGTGCCCTGTGCTGACAGAGACCTGCAACTCTTCCTTACCTGCTGCCATTTGCCCAAATCTGTCCCTCGGATTCCAGCTTTATGACAAGCCTGTGCTTCTGTCTAACTTTTGACTTCTAAGCATTTTTTGGATCTCTTTGGGAGACAGAGGGATGCCAGTGAAGGAGACAATTGGTATCTCTTCCCTCCCCTTTTCAAAATTTGAAGGAATATGTCTTTCCTATTTCACTAATCAAGTTGCAACACAGAGTGGAGTGGACCTGTGGACATCACACTGGAAGGTACGAGAGAGAAGTGAATGTTTTAAAAAAAATCAACCTTCTTTATTAGTGCTGCTGGTGGAACAGTTTTTTATTAGAAGCATCTGAAATTGGTTTTTTTCCATCAAATAATGAATCCCTCACAGCTGTGCTTCAGAACATCAGCCCACATTAGACCATCTGCACAGCAATGCTGCAGCCACAGCGTTTCTCAAAACATTTGCAGGATGGAAAGAACACAGTGGCATTTAGGGAGGAATCACTGTCTACAGCAAACAGAGCATGCCCAAAAAACACAGTTAGGAAAAATACACCAACAGATTTATATTTTTAAAGCATCTATTGCGTCATGAGCCATTTAAATAAAAAATTCATTTCCAAACTCTCCTCCTGTCCACAGTGGGTGTCATGTTCTGGTAATTTCTTCCTTTTCAGCACAGGACATGTTTGCCTGAAATCTGGATTCTTATCAGTAGGACTCCCCTGCTGCTCACTCCCCACGTGAAGCAGAATCAGTGTCAGCAGCATTCCCACAAGTGTGATTCCACAGCGAGGACAATGGGCCTCTGCTAAGGAAGGAGCCACAAAAGCTCATGGAATGCCCTCAAGAGGCCAAGGTCTGGTGTTCATTAGAGAGGCAGGGGAGGTGCAAGGCAGGAAAGAGGCCGTACACAGGTGCAGCTCACAGGGGAATTTTGGAAGGAAGGGCTTTATCTAATCTGGGGTGTCTCAGATAATTCCTGATGCCATCTCCTCTTCCAGCTTGCCTGCTCCCCTCTGGCTGGCCCCAAACACTGGCAGCTGGTCACTCTTGCTGGCACGACAGCCCCTCACTGCTGAAAACCAGTCAGGGCTGTGCCTGAGAGGGACTGTCCCCGCCGGAAAGCCCTCACAGCCTCTGGAAGTGCTCCGTGCAGACACATTTCCTGCCCCATCAAGCTACAGTGCTGATTTCCATCCTGCTGCTCTTCTCTTCCAGGCAAAACTGGCCTGGCTACCTCCTTGGGAGCCAAGTCAAGGAAGCCCTGAGAAAGCAGCTTGTCTCCCTGCTAGAGTGCTGGGGGTGTAGGTGGGATGGCAGAGAGGCCTCTTAGACCATCTCCTCTGGTCCCTCCTGAACTGATCTTACCTGGCCCCATAGGAATCAGGCCCCATAATGTTTTTTTCATTCCTACCACAGACAGGGTGCAGAAAAAACAGAACTCCCTGCTTTGTCTACCAGACTCTTCTGGCTCTTCACCCTGAACTGCCCAACGTGTTCCTTTTCTCCATCCCTGTCCTGCCAACCAGGCATATTTTGAGGAGCAGTTGCTGTGTTCCTGAGTGACTTCCAAGAGGCACCTGTAATATTATCCTTCCTTTTTATTGCCACTGGCTTCCAGGATCCTTCCTACCATATGTCCTGCATCCTTTATTCATCTTACTTTACGCATGTTTCTAATTCCCCTCCATGCACATCCTTGAAGAAAGATAAGGAGCCCAGAGCACAAACACCTCTCTGCACCTCTCTTCTCCTCACAGTCCTCTTTGTGCACCTCTGATGTGCAGCATTTCCCCTACTACTCTTTACGTGCATAGACACCTGGCCCAGGAAACCAGAGCAGCTCTCGGAGCACCTGAGCTGCAGGTGAAGGTCCTGGGCTTGTCCCCTGGACAGCTGGATGCTCCGAGCTCTGCAGGACCCAGCAGTAGCCTGCAGCCCTTTATTCAGTCACCAGCAGGGATCATCAGTGGTTTGACACACATTTCTCAGTGCGGTGCTCGGGGAGCTTGGTGGAGGGTCCCTCCCTCAGCTATCCCTCTCCAGCCCAGTGCTCTGCAAGGTAAGGTTATTGGGTTCTTGGGAAGGAGACAGGGCTAAGGATCTTGGCAACACTAACAAGTAGAAAACACGTACCAGGTGAAGTCCCTCCGTCTCGTCAGACCCAAAAGACGTTCTTCACATGTCCTCAGAGAAGCCCACTGCAGTGGTTACTGCAGGGCACTCATTCCCCTTGGACCCCTGTAAAGGTGTCTCGCTGTGGAGGCAGAGCTGGGCTGAGATCACTGCTGTGCCACACCAAGCCACAGAAGCCGAGCTTCAGACCTTCCCCGCTGAGCAGTTCCTTCGTGCCTCAGAGGGTGCAGGGAGGGAGGGTCAGCAGCTCCCAACTGCAAATTCTTTTTAGATTTCCAAGTGGTCTTTTCTCGGACAGCCAGGGAATACATTTTTAAATGATGGGGAGTATCCCAGTGCTCCTTGCTATGCCTGCTGCCCCTTGCTGCCTGGCAAACACTATTTCAGCAGCTCTGCCATTGCTGGAGACCTTATCTGCACAGGTAAGACAACTGACAAGGAGTAAGTTGTTTCCAGAGTTTTGGTTTTTCTCCCCAAGGTTTAACTCAAGTTGTTCATGGAGAGGGCTGATGCTGCTCTTTGTGTGTCTGTCCATACCCCCTCTCTAACACGCACTTTGAGGAACAAATGCACTCTGATGCTTAACAGCTGTATCTGAGAAAGCCCAAGACTCAGGGAATCCAAGAGAACATGAATTCTGTGCACAACCTTCTACCATATTACAACTGCACACACTCTAAAGGTAGCCACCATCGTTTAAATGAAAAAAAAAGGAAGGGCTGTTGAGCCTTTTGCAAGCCCAGCAGCAATGCCCAACTGGCATTTTCAGAGAAAAATGCAGCACCCTGCAGCTCCAAACTCATGGCCTGTCTTCCAAGGCAAAATAAATGTATCACCTTGCAACAAAGTAAGCACAGCATCCTGGCTGAGAGTGAATGGGATGTATTTTTCCAACGCTCTGTGAGATTGGTAAATGCAGACCCTGGTTACTGACATGGGAAGTGATCCGTGGCTTGTCCATGCTTCCACGCAGAAAAACTGGAGCTGCAAAAGAGTCTCAGTGCAGCCAGATCCACACTAATACAAAGCCATGTATTTTTTTCCATGACCAGTGGATGCAAGTGGAATGAGGAATTCCTGTACTGAACTTATAAATTCAGAGCTGACTCCTCTCCAATTACTTGTTACAGCAAGAGGATGAGGGCTTGGGGGAATTTCTTTTACATTTTGAAGTTAAACACTTCCCTCTTTGCAAACATTTCAATAGAGATTTCAAGAATCAGCAGTGTCCAAAACAGTCACCTGGCACCTGACAAAGATTCATTTGGTAAAATATTCTGGTTGGTATTATCTTGTAAATCAATCTAAGGGATCAATAATTGAGACTTTAAGCTTTAAAATATACCCAGTTGCACTGCAAATCCATGTGTCTGCAGAGCCTTCTACAGCATCAGAAAACTCAGCCCATTCTGACTCTTATGGAGAGCACGTTGTACCTTTAATTACTTGTCCTCCAGATGCTGAAATAAAACGAAACATACCTCTCCTTTTTCACTCTTAGTTTTATTATAAAAATCAACATTTCATTTGTTACAACTCAGTTTATAGTAATAATTGGAAAGGATTTTTGTACAAGGTTTATATACATCGTACAAGTAAAGCACTTTATTTTACAAAAAAAAAAAAGTTAGTGAATGAGTGAATAGGGCTGGCCAAATGTTGGCCATTATAATATAAATACATCCTTGCAAAGCACCATCGTACCAAAGTTGATGAACAAGAGACACCAGCTGGCTTTAAGACAATGACAAACAATGATTAAAGCTTACAAAAAGAACAAACAAAACAAACCAAAAACAAAACGAAGAATTAAAATCTGAAAGCAGCACCAGATCCTTCACTTGCAAACAAGGCTAGTTCAGCTAAAGCCTGGTGGTATCCTCTTTACAAAAAACACTCCCCTTTTCCCTCGCTGACTCTTCCCTGCATGGCTTAAGGCTACAGCCACTTTAATCAGGACTTCAAAGCTGCTCCTGGTTCATTTAAAGAGGGGAACACGACTGCTCTCTACGAGTTTGTGACAATCACCCTGCCCTCCACTAGGACAATCTGTGTCCTGAATGAAACACGGACACTTACCCTGCCCTGCACAGTTCCAGTGTGAATCACCCAGTCCCTATAAACGCTACACATCCCTTCCCTTTGTAAAGATGGAAAAGAAAGAAAATGTTGGATCACTACTGTATTTTGACTCCTTTTAGAAAGAAAACTGACTGTTTTGTAGCCCTTTTCAGGCTGTTAGTTCATTCCTAACGTATTTGCAAGATTTATCTGTCACCTGCCGATTAAGTTAAAGCTTAATTTTCAAGCCATACCAACACCAAAATGCAACTTAAAAAATCTCATTGCTAAGAAAGCAATTTCTGAATAGCAATGCTCAAATTATTTTTGCACTCAATGAGTCAGTTATTCTTCTGTTGCAGCACTAATAAGTAATCTGCTACATGCACAGTACACGTTCAGAAGCAGATTCTGTCACTAACAATACTGTGTGACAAACATGCTCCAAGGCAAAAAGGTCAGGAAAAGAAAGTGACTGATTACTTAAGAGATATTTTGAAGAAGTCATCTGATCCAACAGCATGTGTGACCAGGGAGTTCTGTAGTTCAAGCAGTTCCCCCCAGAATGGTGGTAATCAATTAATCTGAGATTTGCCAAGCAATCAGGAATGGAAATAATATTCAAGACAGTGGCTTTTTCTTCATCTTAGCACAGCTTTAACTACTTTAAAGCTTAAACTGTGCTTAGGACTTGCCAAAGAAGCCATCTCTAGAGAATGGGCTGTAATAAAGAGAGAAGCAATGCAGAGCTGGAGACCAGAACACTGTCAAGGCCCATTAGTGTACTAAACAGGAATGACAGGGATTTTCCACATGCACCTTCACGTGCAGCTGACTGTAGCACCTGCCATGTCAAGCAGTTTGGGTGCAATTTTCTTCATAATTATGCTAGGGCTGCAGCAGACTGCTTTTCATGTCCCTACAAAACACAGAGGAGCTTTACTCATCTGCAAAATGGACTCCTAAAGTAGAGGAACGGTATAAAAAATGTGCCTCTTCTCCTGCCTGGCCTGACAGAGCGTTCAATATTCAGGTGTTCTGCTGTCTGTCGTACAACCTGGCCAAAAGGAGCCCAGGGTAGGTGAGACACAGCAGGACAACTTTCAACATTAGCACTCTGGGAGGCAGGGAGGCTGAATCTGTATGCACGAGAGAAAATGACCAGCTTTGGGTAAGTGCCCATTATCAAAGACACAGGTACCTGCACACACCCTTGTACATGCACATTGGGAGGGAAATGCTGTGGCAGAAATCCAGAATTTACAATGCAGAAAGTTTCAACTCACAGCAAAATGAATCCTTTGATATCAAATGGCTCACTTACGTATTTTGCATTACTGTAAATATTTCATTTAATGTATGTGCACAGGTTGCATGAATTTATATTCATGGAAACCATTCTTTATTTCAAATGCAAATGCCACGTGTGTGTTCCATTTATCGCATCCAAGTTATTTCCTAATAAATTTCTCGGTATCCAAAAGCAGTGAGGAAATGAGAAGTGCTCCTTAGGAAGGTATGAATTGCATGCAGCATGACATGGCAGGTAAAACTTTAAAAGGCAGGCTTAGGTCTCATTAATGCTGCCATTTAAACATGCAAAGGTTCGTTTTCAACAAATTACACAGTAATATCCTGTTTTGTTTTTTAGCTACAGCAGAGTGTTTCTTTCCAGACTGGGCATGCCAGCTACTCCCATCACCAGCCAGCCAGCTAAGAACACTGCCCAGGTGTCTACAGCGAGGAACAAGTACACCATGAGTCCATGTATTAATGCCCTACGGTACCTGATGCTGTGGGATAAGGACATTTGTGCTTAACTTGAAGAACAAGGAGCAACTTTCACTGCTATCAGTGAGAACCCACTTCAGCAATCTCCTGAAGGGGCATGTCTGTGCTATCTACAGTCCCAACACCTCAGTCAAGTGGAGAAGCAGGAGAAAAGATGATCCTCACTGAGGGAAGGAGAATACAACCACAACTGGCTCAGTAGCAAAGAGGAACGAAGAGAAAATATTCAGTCTCAGTGTTCAGTCTAGGATTTATCCACTGAGAATGTGTCGGGTGTGGGTATTGGTTGCATCAATGCTTTTGTAATTTGGAGATCTGCCCAAGAGGAGCTTCACAGATCATCACCTCTTTCAAAACTTTACTCCAGATTTACTGAGAAAATATATGTATTTGCAAAATCAGATCAGAGCTTCCTGCTCAGACGAGGAACAGTCTGTTCTCTATGCAGGGCATTTTCAGTGGAAAATCCCAGCCTGTCCACTTCCCTCTCATGAACCTCCCAGAGGCAGATCACCCAAAATATTTGATGCACAAACTGAAACATCTGTATCAGAAAGACCTGATGAAATCCTACACAGAATTCTATGTCCACCCCATTGACTTCAGTTGGGTTACGTGGATGTAAACCAGCACAGGAGGCAGCACAATCCATATGCAGAGAATATCTTTCTTCTAAACAAATCCTTGCTGTAATTAGCACACAAATTTACCTGCAGGAAGCTCCCTCCAAGGGGATGCCTCAGCGAGGCAGTCCAGCTGCACCAGAAAGAGGATACCACTCCTTAAGCTCAACCATCCCGGAGTTTTTCAAACAGAAATTGGCACACTGAGAAAAGCATTTTGCAAGAAGAGACCATTGCCATTGCAGTACAAGCACTTGGACTGAGATACAACAATACAATATTCTTCTGAGTTCATTAGTGCAAGTTTCCACATGTGAACCCCACACGGAATGCTGCACATGAAAAAATGTAAACAACAGAGAAATTCTAATTCTCATTGGCGTGCCAGCCTCACCCCCCCCCCCGACACACCCACCCTCCCCCCCTTCATATATATGGTTTCGAGTTCCCTTATAGTTCACAACACCCTCCTCAACATCCATCCTGCTGGACAACACAAGGAAGCTTCTCCACCAGCAAGGAAGAGCCAGAAGAACAGCTACCACAATTCCTAGAAACCCAGAATGAAGCTGGGCAAAAAACCCCTTAGTACGCCATCTTCAGAGATCAACAGCAATAGCCTGGAGATCACCAAGGCTTTTTAAAGTTTCCTCAGGTATCCTGGACTAGTAGGAAAGACCCTTTATTACAGATGGACTCCCAATGACACCGTTTTCCTTGGAGCTGAAACCAAAGGACGATCCAGTACTCCAGATGAGTGGCAGCTAGCAAGAATAACTTGTCACTAATTTTGTCAACAGCATCAATTGCCAGCCCATGCCGTATTTTCAAATAACTTCTCTTTTAGTTGAAACGGGCTGGGAAAGAAGCAACAGAGAACAGTAAAACCCAAAAGGCGCCTCTGGAAAGTTGCTATCCCCATTCCATACCCAAAGGTGAGGAGGCAGGAGCTCCACAGGACCTTTGTTTTGAGAGAGAAAGAGGGCCAGAAAGGCACTGAGCACCTTCCGTGGGTGTGATGTCAACAGAAGGTGCAAATGCACAATGCCATCTAAGATCAGGTATACTGTGAGCTCTGCTGCAACAAAACAAATTCAAAACACTGCACTGGAGTCCAAGAGGAGTTAACAATATCCTAGGTTGCCCCTTAACCTACACAAATAATGTTTTCACTTGATTAAATAGTCTCCCTGTCAAAACCACCACGGTGAGGCTGACGGGAGAAGGGGCTAAATATGACAATATACAAAAATAGAGATGTTAATATAAAATGGTTTGGTTAATATCTTAAAATTTGACATTCACAGCGGTTAATACTTAAGTATTAAACTCACACCACTCAAAAGAGGAGGTATGTCAAAATCATACTGAGAAAAACTGGCTTTACCTAACACAAAGAAAACACGAGCAGTTAATACAGCAGGGGAACCCCTTCCAATGATCAAAACATCTATCTTTCTTATGGACAGTTGCTCTACTGAAAGTTAAATGCTTCCTTACTAGGAAAAAATAATATATATATTTATATATATGATTTGTATACTGTGATATCAATATACACTGAAAGTACTGCAAGGATATATTATTCATTTACAGTAAAACTAACAATCCATGGTTAAATTTATAGTTTATAAATATGCTGTCTATATTATATGTGGTATAAAAATATTTGACATTTTGTGGGCACTAGGTCAAAATAAGATTTTCTTTTTTAAGGGACTAAAAATCATTCAGGTATATGCATATTACCCTTGTCAATGACATGAGAATCGTACTGACCCGGTACAAAACAGAGTCCTACCATGCTGGCAAAATGAGGAGGGTAATGTATAGCATGATAATCACTGCATGACAAGGCTAATTAGAGGAAAACCCGGCATTTACAGCAGCCCAGTTCTAGCAGTACTTTAAACAGGAGTATCATGAATTTAAGTGAAATGGGCAGAAAGAAAGGGTGAAGAAGAGATAAGAAAACCTAACCGGGATTAAAAAACAAACTTTAAAATACACCCAACAAAAATCACTGAAATTCCAGAAGCAGGGAGAGAGCTCTAAACGCTCTCGTTTGTTAAATGTGTTAAGGAAAACCAGAGGTGTATTCATTTAAAAAAGTGTGTGATTGTTTTTCTGGATTCACTGCTACGATTGCTGTATTCCTGTAGAAAACAAAGCCCTTTGTGTAAGGTTAATATCTGTCCTGACTGCGTTTTCAAGTTTAACTTTAGTTGCTGGCCCTCTGCAGTTAACATAGAGGTTATTTGGCTACTTCCAAGTATCTATGGTATGCTGCTCTGAGACGGACTTCTTTAATATTAATTACTTTAAACATTTTTGGTATTGACAAAACCCACATATCACCTCGCTGGACAAGTAACATATCCCAGTCCTTCCATTTCCTTATGTGCTCAGTCACTTCACTGGATTAAGGCATGTTTTTGTGTTCCATTTGCAAAAATAAAAACTTTTTGTACAAACGTCTGGGTTCTTTTATACAAAAATTCTTCTTCTTATGGCACAAGCAGCAGCTGCTGTTTAAGAAAATNCACTGTCCTCCCCCACGCTCGGCCGAGAGCTCCCTCCCCCCGTCCCCAGCAGAACCTTTTGTATTTACAGCGCAGAGCGGAGGGCGCGGGGCGGGGGGCTGCCCCTCAGGAGGAGACGGGGCAGGGGG
>VWZT01009981.1:866730-889715 GCA_013397055.1 Pachycephala philippinensis
ACGGCGGCGGTGGGTACAGGTGGTGCGAGTAGCTGCGCTCGGTGTAGGGGGACGGCGGGCAGCTCTCGCAGTTCTCCTCGGCCGACAGGTACTGGCTGCGCGGCGTGGGCGGCGGCGGCACCGGCTCCGAGTCGTAGTTGAGGTCGCTGGTGTAGCCCTTGGCGGCGGCGGGGAGCCGGCGGCTCGGGGCGTAGTCGCTGTCGCACACGTCCGTGCTGCAGGGCGTGGTGGGGGGCGCGAAGTGCCGGTAGCTGTAGGGCCGGTAGCTGTGGCGGGGAGAGGGAGGGGGAAAGCGTCATTCTTCCCCTTTTTCAAGGGGGTAAGCCAAGGTGGAAACAAAGCAGGTCAGCCTCTGCAGTGATGCACCGCGTTTGCTCTCCGAACTTCCCTGCAGAATGCTCCCCTTCGTGCTACAGCGTCGGGCACACCACAGCAACAGGGGGAAGGGGTGCCAATTTCTTTATTAATTATATAACTCGTAAAACTAATTAATTTTAGCTCTAAGCAACTCGTCACAAATTTCTGATGTGCTGCTTTACTCATAGACAATTCAGTTTGTGCTCGAAACTGCTGGAATTGGATAGTGTGCCCTGTTTTGTGTAAGTATTCTGTTATGGCATTCGGGTTAAATTAATCCATAATGTTGTGGGTGCCCCATCCCTGGAAGTGTTCCAGGCCAGCCTGGACAGGGCGTGGAGTAACCTGGTCTAGTGGAAGGTGTCCCTGCCCATGGCAGGGGGTGGAACTGGATGGGCTGATGTCCCTTCCCACCCACTGCATTCTGATTCCAAGATCACTGGAGAACCTGGGTTTGCTGTGTGCTAAGTGTTTCCTAGTCTCCAGGTGTTTCCAGCGACCCCGGCACTGCCTGCTCAGAGATGCAAAGAGCACCTGTAAGACCTTTTGTTGTGCCACAGAAAGGAGCAGTGGCTGAGAACAGTCTCTCACACAACAGGCTCCCTAAGGACTTAACTGAAGTAGAAAAAGTTGCTCCTAAGACAGTGGGGCAGGAAGGGCACGGGTGTGCATGTGTAATAGCTGTGCTGCAATTATGGAGAAGATAATTCTGCTTCCATTATGCAGTTTCTGCATACTAACTTCCAAGGCCAGAGAGGAGGACTGAAAATTACCTGGCACATTCAGAGCACTCAGGAGAAGCATTCCTTAGAGAAGTAACTGGGATGAAATTCTCAAACACTGCTACCACAAAACATCTTTTAAAACGAGCCCAAGACAGTTTCAAGGAAACAAATTAGAAAGGGAAATGCATGGTAGCTAGAACTCCCAGCATCACAGTCAGTGGTAGGGGACATGGGGGGATGCAACTCCTCTATAGTCTAAGTCAGAATATTAGGAAAGAAGTAAGATCAGAAGCAGCAAGACCAGTGTTTATTTCTGAGTGGGGGAGCATTTGGAAAACATTGAACCCTATGCTACATCCCTAATACCATTTATAATACTAAAAGTCACATCAGCTAACCAGTGATCAGCATGGCCCATGCTGGTGCCAGAATTTGGGTTTCTTTCATTAGAAAATTACTTATAATTTTAAAAGATTTTTCATATGGCTGCAAGGGATCATTATAAACATCTGGTCTGACCTTCTGCACAACAGAGGCCATATTTTCTGCTAATGGAGAAGAGATGTCTGTTCAGCCCCAGAGACCTCATTATCCAAAGCCCCCAAAGGCTCTGCATTAGGGAGGCACATCTTTCTGACAGAGCACTCTCTTCTCATTGACCACATCTACTGGTGATTTGGGAGGGGAACCTTTCCACCCTTGGGTAGTAGGGGTCTGTTCCTCTATTTTTGGTAACTTGTCATAAAATGATAACTAACTCCAGCATTCTTACAGGGAAGGCAAGAAGAATACATTCAAACAGAGATAAAATGCATGCCCATAAATACTAGTCAAGAGAAAATAAGCAAAAGGTTAGCAATCTTTTCCAGATACTAACCCTTAATATGTCAAACTAGAAATTCTGTGCTTTATCTAGACCACAACATTAATGTTACTTCAGACCTATTAGCCTTTATATTGCCAACCTTTTCTCCACAGGGTGTTTGCTTATAATCTCTGATACTTACATAACAAATTATTTATGGCAGAAGCCTAAAAAAGAGCAGGGTTCACTCCAGGTTAGTTTTTTTGGCTCAGAATACTCATGGTACTGCATTTCTTTTGGCACGTAGCTAGTTTTGTGATGAGTGCTGTCATTCCCCCTAAGGAATGTACCCAAGGGATGTACCACTACCCACTTAGTGTATGATTTACCTCGAACAGTGCTGCACTTCTACACAGGCAACAGTGACACGATACACGTGAGCCCATTTAAGCACCAGTTTAGTGCTTGCAGAATTAGGGCCTTTGATTGTAATTCTTACGGAGCAGAGGCTGCCTTTATTCTGCATTTTCTACACTAACTGCTTTGATCCTGACAGAAGCTATTGTAATAGTAATTACCTGTAGGATCTATGAGTGGATGGGCTGTTTGAAGAATAACCAAATTCCATGGTGAAGTGTGAACGTTCAGTAGCTGGTGATGGTGGCGGGTTCAAAATCTAAGGAGTAGGAAAGGAAAAAAGCCACTGTGAAAAAGGAAAGATACAAAGGAAACTCGAGAAAATGCCAGTTTATAATTTTTCTTTTTAGTACTGCCTAACAGGAACCTTAAGTAAAGAACTGCATACATAGCCCTCCCAACAAACAGGATTTTTCTTCTGTTTATTCCCCAGTTCTTTAGCAGACCCTGAAAATGCCATTTGTTGCCATTCCTATTAGCTGCTACTCCACTCTTCTCAAAAAACGCTGACTGCTGTGGCTATTTTGACACAGCCAATGCTGAAAACTGAAGTTGCAGCCAGCTGTTCAATGCTAGATTGTCACTAGGGATACCACTGCCTGAGGCAAACTGGCAGATCTCTGCTCCTGCAGGCTGCAGTCCCCAAGTACTGCTCTGCTTGTACTACTTGCAGCGTGCTGGCCAAAGCAAGCATTCCTTTCCTATGCAGGCATGTTCCTACTCCATGTATTTGGATTAATTTAAAGCTGATTTAAAGCCTGATTGGTTGATTCTCAGAACTGAAAACAGACAGCTGAAGATTCCAGCCTTCACTGACCATGCATGGGACTCTTTAACACTAGGGGTGGCTTGGTGAACTCCATAAAAATATCCAAACCAACCACCAGGGATGCTAGAAGTGAAGAGCCAGGGAGCCCTCTAGGGCTGGTACCAACTGTTACACAGCAGTTAGTGCAGCTCACTACCCATTTGTGATGGACGGATGTTCTGGAGCTGCAAAACACTTATTTACTTACTTACCTGTCACTTGTAAGACACATGACACAAAGCTTCATTTTAATTCTTTGAAAGGTCTATACAGAATCATCCTTAGTTTTACCTTCAGAGGCACATGGCAGAGTTTAATGAAACGAGATCTCTCTGCCAGAGCTGCTCAACATCTACAGGGATTTTCTTCATCTCCCCTGACATTTAATCTAACATCTTTTTTCCTGGCACTGAGCTCTCTCACAACTTTTTTAAATTAAGAGAAAATTTCTAGACCATTTTGGAAAAAGACAATTCTCTTCCCTTTCAAAATCACTTACTCCATATTCAAACAAGTTTATTAGGCTAGAATTCTAAATCAAAACATTAATCTATCAATTGATTAACCTTTAGAAAGACACTGTCACTTCCCTGAAAATTATTAAAGGTTTATGAATAACAGAATGACTTACTGGAGGAAAGTAAGTGCCTTTGGTACTTGAAGAACTACTGGAAGAGGCTCCAGTAACGTGGGCCCTGTCATAGGGTGGGCCACTGCTCCCTCCCATAATGCTGAGGGAGCTGATGACAGATTTACCTCGAGACATACCTGAAGAACAAAGATGTATGTCAGTATTCAATTCTTACTCAATTCACAGACAAAAGGAGGACAACAGCCGTATAAGCACAACTCGCAAACACAAAATTAATTATCTTGGTATTAAAACCAAATTATGTTCTGACAGGAACCTGCTGGATCTAAAAGCCACAAGTTACAGTACATATTTAATCAATATATACAGAAGCAATGCACATTAATGAAATGAAGTGCAATGTAGTGGTTAAGTTTTACTTTTTAGACAGCAGTAGCATCATGTGCTTGGACTGGTGTTGGAAAATTCATCGTTAAGTGAAATAAGCTGAGACCAAAGTTATTGCTGGTCATTATAGACTTGGCAAGAAGTCTCACAAGCATACAAGCTCAGTCTACACACCTACCAAGAATGATTATATGACGTTTAAAGTGCCATGAATACAACTTTACCCTGTGCTGTTGTGACACTTTGCTCGTGCTACAATAGCCCAAAAAGGGGATTCTTTAGTAGCAAAAGAAGAAAATGCAAAGTGCGTGCATTTATTTGAGCTTATGTTCTGCTAAGTACCTAAATGCTCGTGAACAGCAGGGGTAAAATAGCAGCTCGTTATTCTACAGAAGGATGGCAACAAGCCTTGGCAGTCCTGGCTTCCCACAGCTTCCAAGAACTGTGCATCTGGAGCAGACATTTGCTGTACACAGATGCACAGCATCCTCCAGTACAGCCGTGGGGTGCCAAAGACAAGGATCACCCACTTTACTTACCAGGGAGAGACCCTGACAGAGAGCTTGGGTGAGGCACGTAGCCCAGAGGTACCGAGGCTGGCCCGGGCACCACATAATCCCTGGGGATGGTTTCCCCATCCCCCTTCATGCGTGGGCACAGCACCCTCTGGCAGATGAAGTACATTGCTCCCACCACAAAGACTGTAAGGATCACACCGATGATGGAGCCTATGGTGTTGTTGGGCTGTGGTGCAGGTTCCTCTGTTGTGTCTAAAAGGGAAAAGGAAAGTCAGACCATGTAAGTTTAGACCAACATCAGATTTTCTTGCATCCTTCCACCTTCCTCCTCTTCTGTAGGCAGACAACAACTTTCAAATTAATATATGGGAGGAACAAAAAGGCCCTAGGAGAGGTCTATTCAAAGACTCTGAGTGTCCATAAGGGCTACCTGCAGCCTCCAAGATGACCTCCAAACATGCCATGAGCTTTTTTGGATCACAAATAACAGGAAATGAAACCCTAACCCTAACCCTGTACATGCCTGTGCAGGGGGAGTGATGAACCAGGCCCTGCTCTTGCTTCAGGCTGACAAGCAGAGCTCTCCTTTGAACTTGATGAACAAGACCTGCAGCCATGACTCCAGATGACATGGTGCAGGGGACTCCTCTTGTGCTTTTCTTGTCATTGAAGATGACAACAACTGCTTTTCATGTCACACCTCAGTTATCCCTCAGTGTAGAAGACTGGCACTCCTTTTCTCAGCAGTGTAACAACCACTTATGGTGCATCACCTCGACTGTTCAGCAGTAATGAGTTTAGGATTTGCTGCTATTTATTAAACTACCTAAACTATTCCACATCTGACCCACCCTTATGGTTATAGATACAGCTGAGCATTAGCCTGAGAGGTGCCATCTTATGAGGAATCTGTACCCAAAACAATTCAACAGTCGAAACAAGTGGCTTTCCCTACAATACCAATTCTAAGCAATGACATTTCTGGGAGTAACTGACAACCCCCTGCCTGTGCTCATGAATTTGACAAGAAAGGCAGACTTTAAAGGATTTTCCTGTTCTAGTCAGTGTTTTACATCTTATGCATTACTGGAAGTTTTTCCTCAACACATTTTCTTCTCCCTGAACACCAAACCCACACTTGAACCAGCTTGTCACAGTCTACAGAGATAAGTAAACAGACTTCTGATCATAGTGAAAGAGGGATGGTGACAACTGCCATCTTATGCTGGGTGGGCCAATTTTCCATCCTCTGTTACAAAACTGGAGAACATATAAACTCTAATAAAGGGAACTACACAAGCCTGTGGTAATGTCACTAGTAAGTTGGTAGCATGACAGAACATCTCCTATTACTCCTTCTTAAGATCAAGGGTCCAACTCTGGCTTTGCATTTTCAAGTTATGTGTGTATATACCAGCTGTGATACGTGGATCTCTAACACAAGATGAGATGTCCCTATTTACAATTTCTTTTAAAGCACCAACAGTGAAAATGAACTTTTGAGTTGGAATTTTAAAGGCAGTGGTTTTCTTGTAGAGCCCTGGAGATTTCAAGGTAGGGGATATCATATGTTACAAATCAGAAATCAAGCTCAGAATTACATCTTTTCAAGATAAAAAAGGAAATTTTAGAAGATTTACTCTATAAACAGAGTGCTTCTCTGATTCTAAAAGACCCTGCTATTAATTCTCTGGATGAGAAAACCATGAAGCAGAGAAGTTATATATGAAAGCCTCATGCCAATAGATTTTTTTTAACATTGCACCGACTCAGCATACTAACATTATAGTAAAACAAACCTTTTACTTCTTTTAAAATTTTAAAGAGGTAAGAAGAAAAATAACTGGCATTCTCTGCCTCAGAAACTACTTGTTCAGAATACTAATTATTTCTGTTATTCCTATTCCACCACATGGTGGATTAATTGCATGACAGCAGTTATGAAGAGAAGCATTAATTCTGGGAACAACTAATTCAGTCTGCTTGGCGGAATAAAATCTAACTCGTAGGAAAGGTGAGAAACAAATTTGGGATGCTGCAACCAAGTCTCCAGTCTCAGGCAGTACACTTACAGCATCCTTGCTCATCGGAGCTGTCACTGCAGTCCAGGTTGTGATCACACTTCTTGCTTTTCCCAATGCACTGCCCACTGGCACAGCGGAACTGATCCGTTAAACACAGCACTGCAAAGAACCCCCAGACCAACAGTCAGCATCAAAACCTTCTCCTTTTGAAAAACATTAAGAAATAAAGACACGGAAGCATACAATCAGGAGCATCTTGGGAGAGCTTGGAGTACTGCAAGCTTCATTTCTGGAAGTAGCCAGTGGCACATGAAGTCCCTCCCATGAACCACGCAGAGCAAGTGCCTCAGTGTTCTGCTGAGGACAGTGCACCCTGGCACTGGGGCCTTACTGCCTGCTTACAGTAAGAACACTACAAGATAAAGTGACCTCATCTAAAATAACTCAGAGGCCATTGAGGAGACAGGCACTTATGCCAGGACATGGTTATTGCAATATTACCGTAAGACTCTCCAACCCTAAGCATTTACTGTAATATAAGAGAGAAGAATTAAGTTATGAAAAATAAATCTGCCAAACCATGATAATAAAATTTTTTAAGAAAGATAAATGTGGTTTCTTAATGTCCTTGTGCTCTTCCTGTAAATCAGGAAACTCCTCGATCATGAGACAATATATTTCACTTGATATTATATTTTTAAACTGAAATGAAGGACAAAATATAAAACTGAAGCTTTGCCAGTACACTGAAAAAATAAAAGGTGCTGCAGGCAAGGTGCTGGCTGCTGCTGTTTACACATATTCCTGCCTCCTGTTTCTCACAAACCCAGAAATACTTTTTGTCTTCAGCTGAATTAAGAAGTTAAACTAAAGGCTTTTCTCATTTGTAATCAACTTGAATACTCTTGGCAACAGGACCACTCTGAAGGTGATAAACAGCCCCTGGTCTGACATCTCCAGTCGCTGGATGACAACTGGGAACTTAACTTGCACAACACATTTTCAGATGTCAGCATCTCAGCTGGCTAACAATCACCTTTCAGCACACAGGAATTTCAGCTCTATGTTTTCATTTGAGCTGGAGCACATCTTTTGGAAAGAAATTTAGCCTTGATTTAAAGACACTTCAACAGTCTCCACAAAGAAGGAAAATGAATTGAAAGGATATAAACAAGAAGCATCCTTTCAAGCTTACAAACTGTCCCTACAACTCTTCACTACGTCTGCAGCAGGGAAAGGGTGAGTTTGCTCACATTTCATGTTGTGTAGTGGTGGGGCAGTTCAGATTCCACCAGCAAAACCTGTCCTTTCCAAAATGAACTTAATTCTCATTGTGCTGGCAACAGCACTTCCCTCTGTAATGATGGCTGAAATACCCTCTTTTGCTGTGCTCTATGGGAAGAAGAGGTCTCCAGAAACCTCCTCTGTCTCTCACTCCTGCCTACTCAGAAAAGCTCATTTTGTTCAGGTATTGTAAAATAAACAATCCCAAACCCTCTACTTAGTACAAGGTACACAAAAAGCTATGACAAGGATTTGCTCCACTTTGTAGTTCACTCCCAGATCATAGGTTTTTAGAGCTTAAAATCATGCCATTTTTGACAGTACTTTTCACAAACAGCATTTAAGCCACTCCGACAGAGATCACTCTTAATTTCAACTTCACAGGTAGAGAAACAAAAGCATGGAGTTACGAAGTAATTTCCATTTAAGAGACCAGTTTAAAAACTAGCAGAACCTTGGATCTTTTCAAATCGTACTCAGCAATACCGCTGGTACTTATCACAGTGTCCCTATGACAGGTATATTGTCACCACACTTGGCAGTATCCTCTGTACCTTCACAGCTCTTCTCGTCAGAGTTGTCCTGACAATTTGCTTCCCCGTTGCAGCGCAGGGCACTGTCTATGCACTGCCCACTCTCACACTGGAACTGGCTGTCGGAGCACACCGGGCAGTTCTTCTCGTCACTGTGGTCTTCACACTCGGTGAACCCATCACAGCGCCAGGCCACCGGGATGCAGTCAATCTCACCTGTGAAACAGGTGAACTGCTGAGGGGAGCATGTTGGTGGTTCTTTGAAAATCAAGCAAACAAACAGAAGTTAAAAATCCAGGTGAACAAACGGCAGATTGGGACAGGTAAGGACAAGAGCTCAGCTGCTTTCCTGTATCAAAGCAGCTGATGAACAACATGCCACATCGTAAGGTAACTTCCACACCCACTGTGTCCACAGCCACTTGTGCAGACCTTGTGCCCCGTGTGACTGATGCAGGCTCACATCAACGGGGACTTGACAGATGAAGAACAAGAGGAACAGAGAAACATGCACGCTCAAAACAATTATTTTCTTCCCTTCCCACTTAAGACTCTCACACCCTTCTCTTAGTAAGTCTTCAAGTCAAAGTCGTCATACTCTTCTACTCCCCCTTTCCTGCAACACCACTGTATACACAGCCAATTGCTTACTCTCTTTTCAATGTTTGACAGTCATTGTATAGAAGATGTTAAAAGGATGTAATGTGCTGCAGATGGATGCACTGTGACTCAGTGTCTAGTTATGTGCCCTTGACAGCTCTGTTCAGGCAAAATTCTTTTAAGACAAAAAACTGCTCCATCTAGTCAAGTTCCACTACCTCAACACATCTGTTAGCTGTTATTTAACATTTACTACATTAACTGTTAATCTCGGGCAGTAAGTAAGTGTGGATTTTTTCCCCTTTTTTTAATCCCCCTTTCCTCCCCTGGCTTTTTGGCCTGCTATTAAACTTGCTCTGAGAAAATATCTGGATTATGTTAGCTCTTGTTCCATTGTGAGACCACATGTTGCCTGGATGGCGAGATGATTGCATAATAAATCCATTCAGTCCGGTGGCACAACGAGATCCAAGCACCAAAGTGCCTGTCCTCTCCCCCATCCAACCCCACCCCTGGAGACTCCAGGGCGTGGGCTACAGTGGCCGTATTGCCGTGGAAGGAGGCAACTTGCCCTTCTGGGCTGCAGTTCAGAAAGACACGCACAGGGTGAGCTTGGGGAGGACAGCAGAGAACAAAACGGCACAGACAGTGCATTGTGCCAGAATGTGAGAATCGACCACTGCCTGAAAAGGGAGCACATGGGCAGTGACAGCAAAAAGTAATAAAAATCACACAATTAAAGAATCAAGTTGAAATAACTCAGTAGTCTTAAGCAGAAAGGGTGAACAGAAATCCTTATTCAACAGTTAGAGATTTTTTTCCTCTTCCCTTACTCCTCAATACTTGCAGATTTGGCTGGAGGGTAGAGGGAAAGAGCTGAGTCTGTACAGGTGTGTAACAGCACCTGGTGCACCGTCACATTCCTTTGGCTCAGAAGCCATCCCTGAGGATGGAGACCCTCCCCAAGCCCGAAGCTGAGAGCCAAGTGACAGAGACCTTGGGAAGGACTCACCTCCACAGGACAGCTCATCCTGCAGCAGCACCAGGTGCACGGGGCAAGAGCAGCGCGTGGTGCCATCCCCCTTCACAATGCAAATGTGGGAGCAGCCACCATTATCTTGAGAGCAAGGATGTTGTCCTAGGATTTTAAAAATAAGAAAGACAGGGACTGATAAGAAATCCCCACCTATTTTATGACCTTTCAGTCATTTCTTCATTACCCCCTAACCCCTGGGGAGAGGACTGCTGAAAAGTATCTGTAGAAGTTGTATTTTGTTGTGCGTATTTCTCCCTTTTACACACATCTATAATTATAACACACACTGGTAACTCTCCAAGATCTGACACTACTGTAAGAATTTGTACTAAAACAGTACTCAAAGCATTTTGCTTCTTGTGAGAGGCAGCAGTAATTCTCTGCAGCAAATAGTAGCATTAGTAATACAAAAAGATGTCTTGGATGCCATACTTCATTTTCTCTACCAAAGACCATTAAAAAAGTAAAGTTTTCTAATTTATGAATTCTGAAGTTTCCACGCTGTCTCTGAAACTCAAATTAACATGCTCTAGATAAATATGTCTCTTCGTTTTAATGTTTAATAAGGACAACATACTTCTCTTGGAACTCCTGACAGATTTACTGAGATTAATAGCACACAAAACTAGTAGTAGTCTGCACTGATGTTTTAATTAAACATCCCCAGACATTTTTCTACATATTTCTCCAAGGCATGCACCACAGCCTACTAACCAGACCTATTTCCTCCAGGATGACAGTAACTCCACTGCTTTAACCATCCACCTCCCATCATTTCAAGCATGTGTGTGTGGGGAAAGGCCCAGTAAGCAGAAACTTTTGAAAGTGCAGGCATGATCAACACAAATTTCCATTTAATACACACTTCCTTTGTGCAATACAACACTGCTCTTCTGTCAATTCACTTTCAGTATGAAATACCACCACCAAAAATTGTTCACTTTGCCTTCAAGGCAGGCAGTCCACTGAAACATTTACAGCTAGTGACAGGCCCTGAAAGCTGTGCTTGCCTAAACAGTGAACACCCAATAGCAATGCACTAGCACGATCCAGAGAGTCCTCTGCTAGGGATAACAGGATGTTTCCACTGTGCCTAGAGACACTCAAATGCCAGGTGCCTGGATGGGACTACCAATCAAGTTGTCTTCAGCAACAAAACACGATGCTGGGGTTGTGATAGATTTCCAGTCCGTTGCCAACTGCCTGAAGGAAACAACCTAACAGCACCGATACCAACTTCTGGCCCTTTCCATCTGCACTGATGTTGATCAGCAACAAGGCACAACAGGCTCGTGTCTCTTGGCTTGAGTCTCAGAGGCCCTGTTTGCACCTGCAGGCAGGAATTGCACTCACTGTATTCCTGCAGGTTGAGTTCCTTCACGGCGTGGATGTCGCTGAGCTGCGCAATACGAGCCTGGACCTTTGTACGTCCTTCTCGGCCGGTCATATCAATCTTTTCAATCATCTGCTGCTGCCTGTCAATCCAGTACAGCCAGTTCTCAAACACAGTTAGTCCCACAGGCTGCAAGATATTGGAGTCTTCCAAAACAATCCGGTTAGCACCTGCAGAAGGGAGAGAGTGCTTTGGTTCAACTAGAAAAAATGAAAAGACTATCAGAAACATCTCCTACATGACTCATACCATTATTTTTCCACTACTTTTATGCTACTGGTTCAGCCTGCTATAAAAACCCAAGCAATCCTGCGTCCTCTGATCCAAGACTAATGCATTTTGCAGACAGATGATCCAATTTTTTTTCTACTTTCACCAAGAGGAGAGTTTTTGTGCTCAAAAAACATCTAGTATACTTAAGAAGCACCTGGAGCGGGGGGCTCATCTCTCATAAGCCTTTCCAGTCTCTTACCCATATGATGGAAACTGGTAGTTCTTTTCATTCTTCTTTCCCTTTTTGGAGAGATTAATTGCTTTGTCTTACCATACAACAAGGAATAAGAAGATGGATTATTGGCTCCAGCCAACCCATACAAGATAAAATCCAAGTGAAAGCAGGGTAATTAGGGCTTCTAACATGAATTATGAGATTAACACTTCTGACTTCCTCATGTTCTTTTCTTTCAGCTACGTTACCTCCACTAAGCTATTAGTGCTAAATTGGGAATGCTCCTTTCTTCCTAGCAAAGACTTACTTTCCTGAGTTCCTTTAGCAATAACCAGGAGCAGGCAAGAAGCTTTGTACCTCTGAAGAGTGGTTGTTGATTTTTATGCTAGATTTTCTGGCATTAAATACAGTCAAGAGCGACTGTCACGTTTCATGGTAAACTCTCCACACAAACAGAACACAGCCAGCAATTCTTTTAAAGGTATCACTAAAGTCTGTCCAAAGACAGTGAAGACTTTGTAACTCACACAGAAGAAAAATGTTAAGTCAAAACCTGAGGGCTCAGGAGGGAGGTTTAATCCATGCTTCCTTTATTTAACACAATGACGTGGTCATTAACAGTCAAGTATCTGTGAGTTTATCTGAGTTTTACATTCCGAGCACAAAATTACTTGTGAACAAATGGAATCTGCACCAATTTTGAGAAGCTGAAACACTATCACATAAGTCAAGCTAAAGCTTGTAAATTTACCTCTAAATCCTGGTATTTCTGATACCTGAGCTCACTGCTGTGCTTATTTTTCACTTTTACTACAGCAAGCAAGAGCTTTGCATTGTTCATCCACAGAACGATTTCCAGTAAATTTTTATATTTTTGTTCTGTAAAAATACACTGGAATAACTGAATACCAGGGGAAAAAAAATCTACCACGTCTCTACCATACCCACACATGATAACCTAACAGGACAAAAGACACATGCACTTCACGATTTTATACTTTGAGTAAGTTCTATCCCTCTCTGCTTTGTTTAGTAGCAAGAAGGGCTTTTTTGCTTGTTGAGAGTTTAATCAACAGTATGTCAATGGTGATGACTTAGAAACAAATTCAGCTATGAAGAATGTATTTATCTCATTTTCAGTAAATGCACAGAAAGCTCAGAAGTTAAGTAACCTTCCAAACATTTACCAAGCAGTAAAACCTGAAGCAAAACATGGAAATTCAAATCAGCTAGGCTGGGCTCTCACCACCACTTTGGAGCAACACCAGCAATGATCTGATTAAGAAAAGACGTTGATGAATTCTGAAGGAGGTTATACCCAGACTGATGTAGAAATTAACAGACTGAGTGATGTAAGTCAACCTAAATAACTGCAACCATCTATTAAACCCCAATAACATGACTAATTCTGTAGGGAAAAGGTAAGAAACAGAAACCTGCATCTTGAGAAATAAAGTTAAGCTGGGAATAGGGCAAAATGCAAAGATGACAGGAAGGAATACAAAACCTAAGACTTTGACCTACCCAAATGGAGTCTGTACATGCCCTGCTCTGCCATGCCCACATCAATCAGCATGGCATTTTGCAGTATGTTCCTAAAGCTCTGAAGCTTAATATTTTCACTCCCTTAATGTCTTAATCTTTCTTTTTAATATTTGTGACCAAGTGTAACTGACTATTTCTGACTAAACTGAGACACTAAAATCCCTTCTCCCATAAACCAACAATGAAACCCGAAGCTGACTCATCAGGGTGCCAGTCTCCTTTATTGGGAATGTCAAATGAAAGGGAGACATGATTAAGAGGAGCTTTGTCTCCTGGCATCACCATCCCCTTTCCAGCAATACCTTTTACAAAAAGACTTAAAACCAACCAAACGAATACAAAAATCAGGACACACCCATAGCTCATTCTATTTCCAAATAAAAATGACTTAATTCCAGAATCATTAGACATTTCCAAATCACACTAATTATTCTGGAATAGGAGAACTAATTTCCAAATAGTTTCCATGGTAGGGAGCTAATTCCAGTCATCTTTTCATAAACAACCTCTTAATCATGTGAAGAATCTGGTTAACTTCAATAGATCTCCCATTTGGGCAGAATAACCAAGTCCTAACTGCATGCCTGAAGGACAGGGAGGAAAAGAAGGTCTACATCACACAAAAGGCATTCTAGCTGTCCTTGTCTTTATGGCTACTGGCATCTACAGAATTGACAGAGCAAGAGACTGAATGTTTTTAAGAAACTAACATGCAGAAAAATTATTCTGCTGGTCAAAAGAACTTATTAATCAGCATTCCTAAGCACAGGAATGCATCTCAGCAGTTAGCAGTTTATCGTGGTGATTACAGCAATCTATTTGTGGTGCAAATGCCGAAAAGCAAGGGAGGTTTTGGAACGGTTTTTCTTCATGCTCTTCAAAACATGGTGAGCTTTTACAACACAACATTGGTGATCCAACAGCCACATTTTTAAGGAAAAAAAAAAAAGCAGAAACATTAAACCTAGACTGAATTAGAATTTAGACCCATCTCCTTCTCTGGTGCCCTAATTTCAGGCAGATAACAGACAAAGAGAGAAATAAAGCACGTGTAATATTCTCCTGTCTGTTACTCTACTCATGCAGACCATGGATCTGGGAAAGCTTGGAACGTACTGAGCAACACCACTGCACTTCTTTTTTGTTCTTTAATAATTCACTAACTCAGGTTAGGTCTTGCATTTTAAAACAGTGAACAATCAGCATATCACAGTTCATTAGTGACCCTGAATCTTCCAGTGACACACCATTGAAAAAAACTACTGTCTTTTTGAGCTTTAGTTCCAACCATCTAGGGAAAACAAAATGTTTTCCAAAACAAAAGCTTATTCTAGGAACTTAACAAAAGGCTGAAAATCAGAGTGGTGTCAACAGGGTTACATGCTGCTACTTTGAATGAAGGTACCATGTCATAAGTGGAAGACATTACCACAAATATTAGGGCAAACTGACATAACTCTTGTTAAGTTTTCAACTCTCACTTCCAGCAACAACATCCAGCCCAGTCTGTACCACAAATTAGTACTGATGCTACATGAGGTGGTTGAGCTGATCCAGCAGTTTGCTGGATTAGGCTAGTAAATGAAAGACATTTGCCTTTCTCACCCAATCTGGACCATATGATTTTCCCCCCTTCTCTTGCTCCACTTCTGGTTGCTTGCTGGACTCTTTAGTGAACCAATTTGGCTTTCCAAGCCAAGAGAATGCCATTCTCTATTTGTCTTTTTCTGTATAATGTTCTTAGGTTATTGTTAAGCGGGCTGGATCAACTCATAGAGGAGGTCAGACAAGCAGCATAACCGATCTCAGGGAGCAGGCAAAGAGAATTCCATAGCTGGAAGAGTGTTTTGTCTTTTGAGGACAGAGGGATGTTAGATCTGCTCTATCCTTCTCACATCTTTTCACCCCAAATGACAGGTACGTAAGTAACCTGGACACCTGCTGCTTTAACTCTGCAGGACACATTTTTCCACTAACAGGGAACTTGCCTCTGATTGACAGATTACTGCACCAAAAGCAATGCCTTTAAAAACAACCCTTTCTCTCCCCTTTCCAAAACTGCTGCAATTTATTTGTCAACTAACTTTGGGAAACCACGCGAAGGTTTTGCAGTGAGAAACTGAAGTAAATAGCATGTGTAGCAATTAATAATGCACATCACAGAGTCATGAAACTGTGAAGACACGCTGCATGAATCATGCACATTCCCTGGCTGGGAATTCAGGGAGTGATTAGAATCATAGTACAGACTGTTTATAGTAGGAAGGAAAAGATGACACCTTTCTCTGCATTCCCCCACACCCACACCACACAAATGAATCACTGAATTAAGGTGCTACTCTACCTGAAAGGTCACTGCTTTCAATTCTGCGCAGATCTGAGTCAGCCCAGAACAACTTGCCCAGCTGGCTGTCAATAGCTAAGGCGATGGGCTTGCTCAAACCACTGAAGAAAAGGACTTCTCGCTCAGTTCCATCCAATGCTGCTCTCTCAATTTTAGGAGACCTCTCCTGGAGGTTGGTGAAATACATGTATCTGGAACAGGAATGATTAGAGGAAAAAAGAAGTTTATTTGACCTTTCCACATTTTTGCTATAAATCCAAGACATCGTAACAAATGTCAAAGTTGTTTTTCATTGTGACAAACAGAAAACAAGCTGCAGCAAGAAAACAGCTTGATTCTCAAAACCTTGGGCCTGAATTTCCCCACGTACCCTTTCTCTGGATTCACCACAATGGCTCTGGGCCTATCCTGATCCCCCTTGAGCACCACTCCCATGGGTCTCCCATCCAGGCGTGTCACGTTTATGACGTTGGTAGCCTCGCAGGTCCAGTAGATGTAGCGGCTGTAGATGTCAATGCTCAGGTCGTAGGGCTGCATATCCAGGTTCTGATTGGGAACTGGACTTGTCACAACAGTGAGGCTCTGCAAAGGAAAGAGAAACAACACACAGCAGAACATTTAATCTTAATCTAATGCGAATAACTTTATCTGATATGGATGCATGTCTAACTACTGCTCAGAAAAAGGAGACAGTCAAAATATTACCATAAAGTAAGGAGAGACCCAGGTTCTGTTCAGCCACATTAACACCTTTGGTAAGATAGAGACACTTAGTCCTGATGGTGTGCTCTAATGGCAATCACACAAGCTGACTGCAGCTCGTAAGACTTTGCAAGTTTGACCAGTAAGTCCAGACTGTCTCTGTGTTGAAGGTCCAGGGTCAGCTTCTGTATTTCCTCTACTGTTTCGACAACTCAAGAGTTCAGTTTGGATAGACCTAAACCCAGCACATTTAACACTCTACAACAGAAATGCACAACCACTAATTCCCAAAGCTGCAGCTGAGCAGAGAAAAAAACAAGTGAGGCCAGATAGCACTTGAAATGCTTGCCTTATTCTTCTCCACCATTGCTGCCATCTCACTTGGAGGACATGAGGGTGGATGATAAATGGGAAGGCAGCTCTGCCAAAGATGGAGAGGACAGCAGCTAGTGTACAACACTGACTTCAGAGCATTTCCAGCTAACACCTTACTAGTTCAAGGTCTTGCCTTCTACTGGTCTAGACTTCTGGAGCTGACATGCCTTTTTCTTATTTTTAAATTATTATTACCATTAGAAAGAACCTCATCAACATCTTCCATGAACTCTTCTAAAATTCTGAAGAGGATTAATAAATAACTAAACATGGCCTACATAAACATTTTGGAAGACATGCTTATTAGGCGAGCAGCCTCTACCCTCTCATCCCCAGATTAAACTTCACCAGAAAATTTGCTTAATTTGGCTTGTCACCTCTATGAAATGGTGTGCCTGCAAGTCTTACATTTGTTTATGCTGCTGAAGCTGGCAAAACCATGGCGACTAGTTATGGGTATTATTCAGATACTCCAAAATTAAAAGCACTGCTAAATTAAGAGTTAAGGCTGAAGGGCATACAGCAGGTTCCAACTACCACCACACCCACCACCAGAAACCACACTCTTAAAATTCAACTGAATACAGCACCTCTCTTGCTTGTATTCTGTTGCTCATCTTAGTCTCTCACTCCTCCCACATTCAAAAAATCAGGAAGAAAAGATCTATTTTAAAATGCAAAATTGAATAAGCATCACTACTCCCAGTCAACCTCATTAAACCTGCATATTGGGTTTATATGGCCATGTTTTGGGGGGTGGGGGCTACAGGGGTGGGTTCTCTAAGAAGCTGCTGGAAGCCTCCCCCATGCCCAGCAGAGCCAACGTCACGGAATCCAGGATGGTCCCACCACCAGCCAAGGCTGGGCCAATCAGGGATGGTGGTCACACCTCTGGGATAACATATTTAAGAGGGAAAAAAAGTTATTGGGCAGAAGCAATTGCAGTCAGAGAAGAGTGGAGTGAGAACATGTGAGAGGCACAGCCCTGCAGACACCAAGGGCAGTGAGGGACAGGAGCTGCTGCAGGATTCCCCTGTGCCCCTGCAGCCCATGGAGGGCATGGGGGTGCAGAGATCCACCTGGAGCCCCTGGAGGAGCCCACACTGGAGCAGGAGGATGCCCACAGGAGGCTGTGACCCCCATGGGAAACCGCATGGAGAGAGGAGCCCGCACTGGAGCAGGTTTCCTGGTAGGACTTGTGACCCTGTGGGGGACCCAGGCTGCAGCAGCCTGTTCTTGTGGGACTGCACCCCATGGAAGGGACCCACACTGGAGCAGCTCATGAAGACACGTAGCCCATGGGAAGGACTCATGTTGGAGGGAGAAGTTCATGGAAGACCATCTCCTGTGGGAGTGACCTCACCCTGGAGTAGGGAAAAGACGACTCTCCATGAGGAGGAAACAGGGGCAGAACAAGGTGTGCTGAACAGACTGTAACCTCCATTCCCATCTCCCTGTGGCACTGGCACAGAGGACATAGAGAACTGGGAATAAAGTTAAACTTGGGAAGAAGGGAGGGGTTGTGGGAAGATGTTTTCAAGATTTTAGATCTCAATGTCTTACTCTGAGTTTGATTGGTACTGAATTCAGTTAATTTCTCGAAGTCTTTGCCCATGAGTGATCTCTCCCTGTCCTTATCCCAACTCATGAGCCTTTTGCTATATCTACTCTGCCCTGTCCAGTTGAGGAGGGGAGTGACAGGGTGGTTTTGGTGGGTGTCTGGCCTCCAGCCAGGGTTGAACCACCACAGCCTGTACTACCTTTTTGCCTTCTACCCTACTCTACTTTTTCTGTATTCCCCAGTCAAAATACATTTTCCCAAGCCTGCTACATCTTTTACAGGTTTAACCTCCTCACTCTGTGCCCCAGTGGTTTACAACAACTCTCTTCCCATCTGCTCCAGAACCTGGGAGGCTCCAGACACAGCTGTGTGCTCACACAGTTCCAGCCTCCTTGTTTCAGAGGATCTACCCTGACACCCTGCTCACGCCCCCCATTTTTCCCAAGAACCATCCCTTCCATGTTTCGTATCTTATTGAGGCCAACAGCAGGTCTGAAGGCTTCACAGACCTTAATTTGGACATGGTCAACTTCTATTTGTGAGAAAAGCCCGTGAGAAGAGAAATTATTAGTTTTTACCCATGACAATATAGTAGCAACAGAAGCAAGAAACCAAAACAATAGGAGAAAAACAGCAACATTTCTGCACCTGGTATTTTTCTGCATTCCTGAATGCTTGTGCTATAGGTAGCCAACGGTAGTATATCGTAGTTAATAACAGCCAGTGAGTCTGTTGTAATAACTTAGCAGCCAATGACTACGTAACACGAATGATAAGATACAGAAGTGTATAAAAAGAAGCTGCTTTGTTAATAAAGGGCTTTTTGGCCCTTAATCAAGGCACTATCCCTGCGTACTTGTGTCATGGAGGCCACCCCAACAGCAACAGTGTCTCAAATAAGGGCTTCAAACAGCTTCCAGACAAAAGACAGCGTTGAGCAAATAATGTGCTGGGAACAACAGTATCCTCAAGTTTGCCTTGGTTTTCCATGTTTTATTTACAGCTGCACCTCCCAGATTTACTGACTGAGGACTCCAGAAAACTCCAGATGCCACTTGTTTTGCCAAGGGACAGTAACCTACGGGGAAGTCTGTGCATCTAGATTATCTACATACAACCAGTCATGGTTTGGTACAGGCACACCAAACGTTCAGCAATTCCACCCCCCTCAGGATACCTGGCTGCCATCTTCCTGTGCCTTCCGGATGATGTTCTGCCGAGAGTCGATCCAGTACAGCTGCTTATCCAGGGGGTCGTAATCGATGGCTCGGACATTGCGGAGGCTGTGGATAGGCAGGATGATATCTGGGCTCTGCTGCTCATCTATCACCATGCGGTTAATGGCGTTCTTCTGGCTGAACAACAGAAAGGTGGTGGGAGCTGGATGGGTTAAAAAAAGAAAAGGGGTTCAAAGGGTTACACGTGGCAATAACATTGGGCATTTTTATGTTTACGAATGACAACTACAATCCATAACCAGACATTATTTCATTCCCCTTTTCCCTCTTCCTTTGCCAAAACCAAACAAAAAATCAAACCAAAACATAAAAATCCCAACGTCTGATGAGTATGAAAAGCCTTTCAAATGACCTCTTTTTACTACAAATGTCTGTACGTGGATGTGACAGGAAAAGATAAGTTTTTTTAAGTGGCAGGACCAGTGAATGCGCAGACTTCTGTCAAAAGCATCTCAAAGAAGAATGGTCAATTATGCCTCTCAAAGAACTGTCCATTTTCTTTCTAAAGGGGTCTCAGGGAAATGCAACTCCACTATTTTGAAGTTGAACCCTTCGCTGGGTGCACTTCTACTTGCAGAGAAAGGTGAGAAAAAGCCAGCACTGGTTCCTTATTTAGATGTATCAGGGAAAAGAGACTGACAGTGCTTCAGTCCTGTTCCCACAAACCCTCTTTCTGCCTGTACTGGAATGAAACAAGTAATTCACAGGCAAATTTCTAAACAGTGTGCGAGGCTGTGTTTTCGGAGAAAAATGTATTTGCTCTTGTCAAATCTATGTATCTTTACTATTTCTAGGTGGTTACCTGGGAATGACAACCTGCAATGAGAAAAATAAATCTGGTATTCTGCCCAGCAAAAATTTCCTTGACAGATGTTTTTTTTTTTTAAATTAGAAATACCATCAGACAGCAGAAAGTAAAATTTCAACACTCCACACAGCTGTAGTTTACCAGCTGCAACTTACAGTAAGTGCACAAAGCATTTAATACATCATTGAAAAAAAATGATCTCTGTATTACATAACTGGGTCAGAAATCAGAGAAGGCAGTGAAAGCATTTTCCCTTTCCAGAGGGTTCTTTTCAATAATGCTCTACCTGAAGCCACTGCTGTGCAAGATGGCACAAGAGCCAAGTACCAGAAATGCAGCTTGAAGCCTCCCTGAAGTTTGTACAATCAATTCCCTACAGCCCAAGTCTGGAGAGAGATTAGCAGTGGGACACTGCAGTCATTTACCAGCCTGTAAAACAGGTAAGGCAGCACCTGGGAAAGGGGAGGAAGCAAAAGTCTCCTAGAGAATATCAGCACCTTGCTTTGTTATTTTAGCATATGCTTTGAACAGCTATTCTGACTGCTGGGGAAAAGAAAAAAAGGCAGGGAGGAGTTTCCTTGGAAACCAACACTCGGTTCTAACATCCTATAACAATCAGGCCTAATTGCAAGGTATTTTTGCTTTCTGGAAAACCTGTATTTTCCCTCCAAGCATTTCTCCAATAATTTAAGCTGCCTTCTACTTAGCTCTAAATTGTACAAGAAAGCACAAAAAAAAAAAGGCGAAGACGAGTTTATATGAATGTCAAATAAACAAAATAATGGCTTCAGAAACATCAGAATTCTTACCAAGAAGTTGATAGAAATGGAAAGGCAAAAAAATTAAGGTAAAACAGTGCAGGTAAACATACAAGCACCTAAAATTATTTCTACTTTTCCCCAAAGATACCCTCTCACTTTCCAAGACTGCCTGGCTTACAACTTGGAATTGATGGCTCATTATAAAAAGCAACAGCAGAATTTCTTCCCTTGAGACTCCACATCTCTGAAACAGTACCAATTTCAGAAATCCCTTTCCAGTTTTCATCATTCTCCCTCCCAATAGTCACATATTTTAACTGCATTTTTGGCAGCAGGCAAATGGAGTGCAATGAGTATGTCTCCTGTGTAACCCTGCCTTCCAACTTCATGACACGTCGTAGGTCTGAAGAGATCTCACCAGAGCAGTACGTCCTTCCCATAATTAAAAGAACCTATGCATGCATAAGCAGGGTATTCCAGAAGGGAGGACCTCTAGACAGGGCTTGGACTAATAATGTTCAGGAGGTACATAAGCAAGTAATACAGGCAAAAGAAAGTTAAAACAATTCATGCTCCAATTATAGTGTCCAAAAAAAGGAATTAAATTATACGCAGAGAGGCCTAAATCTCCAATTATCTACAAATGAAAAGCTGGAAAGTTCCCAGGTTTGAATGTGGCAGAGGAAAACTCCTAATACCATACAAAGAGCCCTGAACTGTACCAAGGGGAAATGGTTCTATTTGCTCTCAATGTATGTCCTATATTTTGCTCCTTGCTCTGTTTCCAGGAGCATTTTCACAAGAAAAACATGAACTCTGATCATTCTGCTTCTTTTTCTCCACTGGAAGTCAAATTCCTCCACCTAGAAAATCACAGTCACTATCAGAGAGGTGCCAGCTGTGCCTCTAACTTGCACGAACACGTGAGAGTACCAGGGTGGAAGAATCCAGCTGTCATGCAAGCGGCCATTGTAATAAAAAAGGAGAGAAGTACAGAACACGTGGGGAGTAGAAAAGCACAGTTTTTTGAAAAGCATGGTTTTCAAAAAATGCCATGAGGTGGCATTTGTGGAACAATCTGCCCAGCTTTTGGCTTTAAGACAACAGTTGGATGTCTCTGCTCATGCATAATGTGGATGAGATACAATCTGTCTCTCTGTCCATGAATCTCTTCACCCACTGACTAATGTGAATGACACCAGTGGAAATCAGCCATCCAGAGCTGCTGCCAAAATTATGAGAGCTTCACTGGCAGCCAGTTATTGAGAGATGGATAAATTATTTGGTTAGAAACTAATTACACATAGCCTGAGGGGCCTTGCGGTTTGTATTCTGCACAACAATAAAGAAAAATGGCTGCACTGAGATCAGGAACCAGACTGCTGGGGAGGCCATGCTCACTGAGGAAAAACACCTGTAGAGGTCTGAGACTGGCCCACCTCAGCATCTCATCAGCCAGCAAACACAGCTGCTACAGAATGAAATCCTGACCACCTAAAAGCTGCACAAAGCCCAGAATCCAGACTAAAGTATCACATATCCTTTATGTCAGGCAAGACTAGAAAAGCAAGTAAGCACTTGAAGAGGGTCTGACAGAGACACAGAACTGAAACATTTTTAGCCTTCATGTTTACACAGATGTAGCTGAGCCACTGGAAAAGTTCACTAACAGCCATTCTTCTTATTTGTGATGCTGGTATGTTGCAAGACTATTTTTTTTTTTT
>VWZT01009981.1:889724-982961 GCA_013397055.1 Pachycephala philippinensis
TTTTTGCTTTCAACATCCTATGTTGTCTTAAAACTCAGTTAAGATTTTACCACTGGAAAACTTGAAAACTCTTCTTTCCTCCAAGTACAATGCTTGCATCGGTTACTAATCACATGTGCTCCTGCATTTCCTTTTCATTCCTTTTGGCTTACCGCTGCAGGTCCTGTTGTCGGAGTTCAAGGAGTAGTGAGCTGGGCAGCCACAGACAAACCCTCCCACGGGGACTGCCAGGCACAGGTGAGAGCAGTGACCATTGCTGGAGGCACACTCGTTCCAGCCCGCCTGCCTGGAGGAGTGGAAGACGAGGATGTCCATAACGTAATCCAAGTGCCCCTGGATGATGGTTCGGTTCTGGCCGCTGGTCTTGTTGGCTCGTTCGATGCTGCGCCGGCTCCAGTCTGTCCAGTAAATGTAATCCTGGTACTGGGTCAGGCCAAAGGGGTGAGGCAAATCATCAGCTATGATCTCACGGTCAAGGCCTGTGTCCACAAGGAAGGGAGAGAAAAAGCAGAGTTATATGGGCACAAGCAATATGCTGTTGAACGTGTCCCCTGCCCAGAAAGGTTACCACGCAACTTTAAAGTTACTATTTCATCATTACAAGAGTAAATTACAAAGTAATGTACAGTAATCAAAAGGAATCTCAGCGCCTATCACAGAAATGTGCTAATCCTGCTTGCCGTTCACAGAAAAAAATGTAGTTTACTGAAGAAAAGGTTTCAATTTCGAAAATTATCAGAGTTCTGAGAAAGATTCTGTCCTTTCCCTCCTCCCCAAAACTGACAGCATCCCTCTCAATTTAATGTAGGATCCTGACACTGTATTTCCAGTTCAGCATCTCTTGCAC
Source organism: Pachycephala philippinensis (assembly GCA_013397055.1). Taxonomy (NCBI): domain Eukaryota; kingdom Metazoa; phylum Chordata; class Aves; order Passeriformes; genus Pachycephala; species Pachycephala philippinensis. The sequence continues at coordinate 890,572 of VWZT01009981.1, forward strand.
CACACTTTACCCACTGCTTATAAAAAGAAAATTGTTATGAGCTTAATGAAATTCTACATTGCATTATGAGAAAAATTAAATGTACAAGGCTAAACCAACCTGTCTCTGGAATGTCACAATGGGAAGGAGCAGCCAGAAAGGACAGGAAACAGCTGATTGTGTATACCATGGAAATGTTAAGAGATCTTAGGGAGCAGGACACGGCAGGGGCAAATTATTTCAACCGTGTTTTATCAACCATTTCATTACCATGGCACCTCCTGCTGTGTAGTGACACAAAATGAACAGGAGATTATGAAGCAAGAAGTTATTCCCTCTTTGCACAGAGAAGTCAAGGATGTACAGCACCACACTCTGCTGTCACCAGCCACAGGGAAAAAGAAGCTCTTATGCCGTGTCTATTCCCACGTTTCACAGGGAAACATGGAGCAGGCCTCCACAGCACACCAAAATACGGGAGAAGCTGGAGAAAAGCTTTTCTATCACACATAATTCCCATATTGCATTTTCCTGTTTTGATCTTCTAGCTTTGTTCCATTACTGGAAGCATACTGTTTAAAGCAGACTAACTCCTTTAGCCTTAAATACTGGCTAATTATTAATGCTTAAATATTGGCTATTGTTAATGCTAACCTGAATAATTTAGCATACAACAAGGCAGTTCACTCCTATGGGTGCTGAGAAGTTAAAACAAGGCACTGTGCGAATCTGAGAGGGCCTAGGTCCTCCACACAGTACTCTGGGACAGTGAAAGAATAAAATATTCCACCTCCATTATAAGCTGCAATGATCAGTTTATAAAATCATCACAGACCCCAGCACAAGAGAACTCTCCTGCAGATAAGCACTAGCCAGGAAAAGGTCCTGAACATGCAGAATACAGGGAGAAAAAATGCCTGAGGATGCTAACAAAGATTTAAAACCAAATTGTATTAAATTACATGTTGAATAAGCTGTTATCATCTTCTTGTTGGCTTGCTTTCTACCTTTGTTATGTATTTTCTAGTGCTCTTCAGAGTAGCAAAACAAGACCGTCCAAAACACCATGCGTTGACATCTTTGTCCTACATATAACTGGAAATATGTACCCCTTGTGTAATTTTAACTTTCTGAGCAACCCAATAGCCTACAAGAAAATCGAGGCCTCACTAACCATAGCGTTATATAAACATGAATTATAGAAGCAAACATTAAAGGCGTGCGAGGTTGGAAAATTTTATTTTTGTCTTATGATGTATATCTTTGCATTATTTAAGCAACAATTTGCCATGAGGGAGCTGCAAAAGCAGCATTGCCCTCGGGATGCTGCCCAGGGCTCTGGGGCTCACCTAACATGTTGGAGGACTCTATCAGGTTGGTGTCCAGGTCGGTCCAGTACAGGCGCCTCTTGGCGTAGTCAATGGTCAGGCCATTAGCACGTCCCACATTTGGGACCAACGTGGTCCTCTCACTGCCATCCATAGCAGCTCTGTCAATCTTTGGCTTGCCACCCCACTCAGTCCAGTACATGAACCTGGTTAAAACAACAGAAGAAAGAAAAATAATTGCATTAAATCCAAGAGAACTCAAGAGGAAAAACAAAACAAAAATCCTTAGAAAGAATAAGAGGAAAAGAAGAGTTGTAAATTTTTTATTTATTTAATAAAGCCCCATTATGCTAAATTTATTTATTAAGCCCCATTATGCTAAATGAATTTTTTTTTTCAAAGTACAGGCAAGGAAGTGAGTCAAGTTTCCTCAAAATGCTTCCAACGTTTTTTTTTTCCACTTGGACCTGGATTTTCACCAGCAAATTCTTTGTGACAGCACTTCACTAGTAACTAATCCATGCATGTCATTTAAGAGGCAGAGGTTGGCAGGTGGGCACCTTCATTTCTACCTGGTTATTTAGCAGGGTATTTTCCAGAGCACTTATCTTCTGTTTCTAGTCAGTTGTCTCTCAAATGAAGGAGCACAAAGAGGTAGATCTGCAGGGTACTTTTGGTAATAGGTGCCACTGCTCATATCCACACTACTCAGTCAACCAACCATGTAACAAGTGTCTTACATCTCAGCCAACACACACAAAACTGTATGGCATTTCCACTGGAGCAAAAATACAAACTATTACATACTCACATGCCAGCTTATGCCTCATCTGGAAGAAGGACAGACTTTCACACGTTTATATTTTCTTTAGGTGCTGCACAGTAGAGTGGGATGTATATTTGTATATTATATATTTAATGGCTAGTTAAGTCACTTCTTCCAAAACATAAAGCTGATACCATTCTAAAAACAAGTGAAAGGCAGCTATCCAATATTTACACCTGTGGGTTTTAATAACCCTAGTAACAAACCCCTCAGAAATCTTTCAGTTTCAACCAACTGCACAATAGGAAAGGTTGCTTCAAAAACTGATGATCAAGGGGGAGCTATTCTTTAGGCACCAGGAATACTTGCAAATTTTTCTTAAAAATTTTGCAAGTATTTTGTGTATAAATTTTGCAAGTTGGACACAGCATGGAGCCAAGTGTTAGAATTGCCCCCATGGCAGCAATGCCTTGAAAACTTCCATTTAAAGTACAACTATACTGTAAGTATACTTATATAAGTATACATATATATAAATGTATACAGCTATATAATTGCTGTAAGGAGAAGGAAAAACAGGCATCCTGACCCAAGTAATTTTTTTTCTGTTCTGTGGTGAAGAGACAAAGCATTGAATTATAATAATCCTTGGGAAAAAACCTACTTCCAGCGTAAAACTAGAATCATCCATAGGCAGCCTTTTGTTACAAATGAGTAATCTAAGAATCTGGTGTTGAATTCTCATCCAGGCAACGCCTGGCACATGGGGGCTGAATCCAATCTAGGATCCCAATGGAGGTGACCATTGCCACTACCTTGTTGAAAAAGCAGAAGGAATGTGTTCCAAGCTCTCTGCATTGCTGTAGCTCTCACAGTGTCACTGGGAACTGTGATAATGTCATAACCCCTGTAAATGAAGTTCCCTCATTTGGAAAATAACACAATATTGGTATAATCTCAAAAAGTTTTTGCAGTCATTAGTTATTGTCAAGTGAGCATTTCATGGTAGAAGAACTGTTTCAGATGCTGAATAGTTAGCTTGACTTGCCCCATTCCTTCCCCCCACCCCCACTTATTGCCCTACTTTGGCTGTTACACTTCAATCCAACTGAGAAGTTTCTTCTCAGAAAGTCTTTAATTTGGGGCATAGATGAATATAATTGTTTCCACTCCTTCTCTGTCCCTCTTCCCTTGTCCATACAAACTAAAAGGTTTCCTTATCTGAAGAAACAAACACCTTCCTTATGCTCAGACTACAAACTTCACTCACCCACCCTCAGATTAAATCATTTAATACCTTTATTGGACCCTAACTTGTGATAAAAAGAATCCTAATTTTTAAAACTATACATATATTCAATGCTATTCCTTTCAATGTCCTTTTCTGATTAACGAATTCCATAAACCTAAAACTACTTTGATTCTGTGGTTAATTAAAAAACTAAATATAAACTCCTTCCTAATGAGCTGCTCTGATTTTTGGTTTTTGTTTTTTTTCTTTAAGTATTTTTAATGATTATTCAGGACATTAAGAGCGTATTTCTCTAAATTACCAGGTTGTATTCCCCAGCTCAGTTCTCTCAGGGTTTACAGGCAGTGCTTAACCACCATGCCCTAGAGGAAGCATTACAATGTTGTTTTTCACTGTTCATAAACACAGAATTAAATCAGCAAGTTACCCCTCAGCAGGGTCCAGCGCCAATGCCCGGGGACTGTCGAGATCTTTCCACACGAGCACCTGGCGGTGCTGCCCATCCAGCTTGGACACCTCGATCCGGTTTGTGCCAGTGTCAGCCCAGTACAAGTTCTTCCCCAGCCAGTCCACAGCCATGCCCTCGGGATAATCCAAGCCGAACTCCACGACGTGTTCCAGCGCGCTGCCATTCATAAACGCTCTGCTGATGGTCTGCAGGGATGCAAAGATACATAGGCAAATTAGAAATTTTACCAGTCTGTCACTGGGCTGCTTGTTTTCTTTGTTGGATTTTAAACACTTTCAGATTTCAGACATCTCACAGGAAAGAGGATCTTACAATATGCTACTTATTTGCAAAGCAAACAATGCTGCTATTCAGAAGTAATGATTTACTGTGCTCTGTGAATGTATTCTGTGTCAATTACAATAGCATTTCACTGGGGAAATAAATGGGATAACTAGTCTGGTTGAATTAAGCATCTACATGACAAAGTGACCTTAATAACTCAGTGACAACTTCGAGGGGGAAATATTTTGGCTCTCCCGGGACTATACAAAAGCATCAATGTTATAGCATGGAACACTATTTAAAGCAGCCTAATGAAAAAGTGCAGGACAGAACAGCAAATAGAAGAAAACAACCAAATGACTGATGAGCACAGTTGCTTAAGTGCTTCAGTACTGATGGCTAAATTTAATTTCACTAAGCACGATTTCATCTTGGACTTTTGTTCAAAAGACTTTTTTTAACTCTTTGCCATCAGGATCAGCCTGTGATAGCAGATACAGCCAGAATTCCATTTTAATAATATATTAGAGTTTAGCCATTCCTTGATAAGCCTGAAAGTAAAGGACTAATGTTAGAACAGAACAGAGTTCTTTGGGCAAACATGGGCTACCTTTCTATGTCCTCAATATTCCTATCTGCACACACTCCTCATACTCACATCCAACCAGAAGTTAACAAAACCTCTGATTTTTTTTTACTTCTTAGTTTGAACATGACCTGCTAATTATGCCAGTTTGTGACAACACACAGCATATACTTCAATCTTCACCTGTATCACTTACACAGCTCAAAAGAATACCATGTCTAGGGAGTTCAGCCAAGTCACCTCTTGCAGACTCATTCAAACTCTGTGTTTTTAACTACTGTGGTTCTTTGTTAAAGTCCAAAAGTTGCAAAAGTCCATAAGTTATTGTTGGCACAGGTCTCAAGTAAGTTGCAGAAAATGTAATTAAAAATTAAACTCTTTTACATATTCCTCGAATTTTGTAAACCCCATTCATCAACGTACTCTTAAGCATGTCAAGAAGTTTGTAACAGCTTGATAGCCAATATGGACTAAATCTGTACCTTCAAAGAAATGTCAGTCCAGTAAATGCGATTGTCTGTCACATCAAAATCCAGAGCAGAGGCTTCCTTGACTCCAGTGAGCGGAATAGCAACGTTGTTATTGTTGGTTTCTAGAGAGATGCGTCTGATGTCTGCTCTCCTAGAAAAGAGCAGGAAAGCTTCGGGAACAATGCAGGTCTTCATGTCACTGATGAGCTCCAGGCCGATGGGGCAGGCGCAGCGAGGGCCTTGTGGTCGGTACAGACACAGGTGGCTGCAGCCGCCGTTGTCTTCTGCACAGGGGTTTGTACCTAAGCAGGCAGCAAGAGGAAAGGCAAAAATTGCACACCGACTGCAGTGAAAGGTGAAGCTAGTCCTCACATGCATCAGCAACACTGAGTCCTCCAAGTAAACACGCAGTTTTTCTCCCTGTATTCTCTGATCAAATTATTTTTCATTCATCTCCTGTAATCCTTTAGGCAGTCCTTACTCTCCTTGGCTGGAAAGCCAGTGATTGTTTTCCTTATGCTAGGAAACAAACCCAGCATTAGGGAAAGGGATCTGGGCTTCAACAGCTACAGATGATCCCAATTCACAGCACAAGCACTGAATACATGGTAAGTGTATGTTCTGCTGCCTTTTACAGTACACTGGTCCAGCTACATAGCCCCTTGCATTCCTACAGGTAAAAAACTTGCAGAGCTATTTTCCCATCCACTCAATGGTCTCTTCTCTCCAGGATGCAAGTGAAGCAGCTCTTTGCAATACTCACTTATGTACCTGCACATGCTGGATATTGAACTCCCAAGAGTGGCTTGGCACTAAGGAGTTCAATTGGCCAAACAGATGGAAAGAGGGCTGCATTTAAAGCCATGTACCTTGGGGCATCAGTCACACAAAGATACATCTCAACTACCTTTGACTAGTTTCCTTCAGCACAATCCAGACATGACAGCAAGAAGCTGCAAGCCTTATCCCTATAGCAGGATACTCACGTACTGTGCTGAGTTGTGTGATGCTACAATTACACTGCTACCAGTGCTTGGATAGCTTAGGATAGGCAATTTAAAGCTAGATGCTGCTTTTTTAAACCACAGACACTACAGGGCAGGAAGTACTTCTGGTTATTTTTAAAGTTAATTTTCTAGTATTAATGTAAAAAGTACTGAACACACAAAAACTGGCTCATTCTTAGCTTTTGCATACTGGGAGCACATGTTCAGCTTGATATTCTTCCAAGCTACAGAACTGAAGCTCCTCACAGAAGACCTAACCCACACCATCAAGCTGCAGCCTGCAGATATCATGCAATAGGACTGGATTCTGCCCATTTCTAAAACTCTGTGGAACAGCACTGCTGACATTTCCCATCTCATTCTCCCTTGCCCGATTAGCAGACCACTCACCGATGATCTGGTGGACGTTGGTGGCTTTCAGGCCCATCAGATCAGGCAGCTGATCGATGATGATCTCTCTCTCTGCCGTGCGCTTGTGCACGCGTTCAATGCTGCGCCTTTGCCAGTCTGTCCAGTAAATGTAGTCTCCCAATAGAGTGAATCCAAATATATGAGGCAGCTTGTCCTCCACCAGGACTCTCCTACCAGTTCCATCAGCATTCATGACCTATGAATGACACAAACACAAACTTTTTTAGGTATATAGAATAAATCTGCCACTATTTGGCAGATTAACAAACTAGCTGCTCCACACCCAGACTTCAAATTAAAAAATAATCTCCTATCCATTATAATGCTATCAATGTTATACAGCACCCTAATAATAAAGAAGAGACTGTTTATTAACAGGTACTTACTCTGAAAGCCTGATTTAGAAGGCTAGTCTCATAAGCAGATCGTAATGTGAAATTATGACACAACACTCGTTACCTTTGCTTTAGGAACTATTGTTATGTAATAATAGTTACTCCTGTTATGACTCTGTCATTTCTGACATGAGTTTTGGTTTAGTTTTACAGAGGATTCACTATGTTTTACACAAATGAAGACAAGTTTATAATGGCCAAGGAGTTCTGGCTCAGCATCTTCTAGTTCACAGTCCATCCCAAGAGAGCTTTACCCAGAGAGCATTAAGAAGAGACCCCACACAAATACTGGGAGGCAAACAGTGAAGAAGATCTACAGAGTATATTTATATTCCCCAGTACGAATAAGGAACCAGTTTTACATTCTTCAAAATTAAGTACAGTAATTTTTTTTACTGCAAGGAACAGCAGTAGTCTGTAAATAACTGCATGCCTTTGATCAAGACACTCGAAATTACTGTATCATTTTTCTCTACTGCTAAAAAGGAGTAATACCTAACTTCCTCAGTGAGGTACTGAAAGGATTAATTAAACATATGTATGCATGTTCAAGTGATCAAGTGCCTTATGAATGCCAAGTATTATTATAAAATGTACCATACTGACAGGAGTGAAGAGTCCTGTGTTTTAAGAGAAGCTTAAAAACGATTCAGCGCTGCAATTTTTCAGAAAAAAACCTTTCTGAAATATTTCTACTTGTTTCAAGGTTACAGCTTAAGTTTACAGCATGTATACCACCCTTCCAAAACTAGAAAAAAATCCCAACTAACCTTAATATAAAAACTTACCGAAACAATGTGTATCACAAAACCCAAGGTAGCATACTAATCCCTGAAACATTAAAATATCCTTCCCACCACCCAAGGATGTTCTAAATAAAGGACTGGAAAAGGAGTGTTTTATTAAAGCAATGTTTTCAAATCTCTCTCACTTATGGAATTAAGATAGCCACAAACAAATCCATATGACTTCCCCTCCTTCCCATGGCTCAAACCCAGAGATTTATGCAATGATTAGCTTCAGGATCAACTGATTTAGTAACTCAGACTAGACTGATGATAGTTGGTGGCCAGAGTATCTTCCCAGATCACGAGAAACGTAAAGGCTAGTTTGGAGCAACTCCTACCCAAGCACATATGAGAAGAGAGGAAAGGAATGGAGAAGCAGAACTGAAACACACACCTTTCCCAGCATACAGCATAATGTACACATTAATAAAATACTTGTAAATTCCCTAGAAAAAGTGGAAGAAATGCTATAACCTTCACAATAGTTCAATTTTTCCTTAAAACTATTCCTAGTCATAAACTTCCCAACATTTTGGCACTTAGTCTCAGTATATTAAAATGGGAACTGAATCTTCATGTGCACATTTCCTACAGAAAAATCAAAGGGGCTCTGCATATTTGCTGGATTGTAGGAATAAGCTCCGTATTTACTTTTAAAGAAAGGTCATAATTACTTTACGGAATTAGCTTACCAAAACCCTTCAGTCCAGCAGAGTATACAGCATGCTTCTACAAACGCACTAATGCACATGCATCTCAAAAATAGATGACTTGTCTGTGGTGACTTATTTCCCCCTCCCCCTTAAACTACAGAGATAGGCCATGTGTTTGTAACTAATTAATACATGGCAGTTAGTGCTTGCTAAGCAGACCAAGAAGATACACAAAATGAATGGATGTGGCAAAGCGAACCAACTAAAACCACACAGTAAAAAGCAATAAAACATCACCATCACAAAGTAGCATACTTAGCAATTACATTTTTTGCCCTGTATTTATAAAATAAAGAAAATTCTCTATTTAATGGAGTGCTTAACTACCAGCAAAGAGAATTAGCTGGAAGGTATGTGGTGTGAGATTAACTTTCTCTGGCAAACCTTAAGATGAGAGCTGTTCAAATAAGCTTCCTCCTATACTGCAAAGAGTCAGGAAAAGAGAAGGGAGGACTTAAGGATTACGTATCTGCTTTTAACTAATTTTTGGTTTCACACATAAAGGCTATTTTGACAGACAGTTTTACATCTCCTAGACAAAACAAGCACCTTTCTGGAAATACTTACACATACCTGCCACTCTGCTCCCACTCCATTTCACCTGAGCACATCTGTACAATGTTGCCTAGCACCTGCCCACTAGCAGCCAGCTACCACCACATATCTATCTATCTATCTATCTATCTATCTATCTATCTATCTATCTATCTATCTATCTATCTATCTATCTATCTATCTCTCTATCTCTCTATCTCTCTATCTATCTATCTATCTTTCCACGGCACCATGTTGTCTGCACTGACTTTGGCTACATGTTAGGTGATTTCAATAGAATTACATCCATTGGCTACAGAATCAAACAGTCTGGTGTGAGGCAGAAGGGAAGTGGCAAGGGATGTAGGGATGATACGTACAAGAAGAATAAAGAAAAAAGGAACAATCACTTTTCAACCAATTTCAAGAGATTTCAGCATCATCTTTTCAGATACTGAAGCTAGACAATAACCAAGTCCCAGCCCATACTCCTTTAAGGATTTCTTCCCCTTCCCCAGCTCCACATGGATCAGCTCCTCACAGTGAAAGCCATCCCCACAGAATCCCACAAACAAGAAACCCACCTTCAGCTGCTCCAAGGCAGTGTCTCCAGAGGTTTATGCTGCTTTTAACCACAACGTGGTGGGAGTTTCACATTCCAAGGCCATTCTGAATACTGCAAATCACACTGAGAATATAGGCTACAACAGGAAACAGATGTGGTGGAACCACAAACACCACCTTTACTGAAAGAGCGAGTAGTTCCATGAAAAAAAAATTTTAAAGTGTAAAAATTAAACAGCCTCAGAAAAAATACCAGATATCCTGCTTGAAGAATAAGGGCTTTGTTTTATCCTAAAACAATAATGGATGCAAACCTATAGCCTCATGAAAATACAGCTTATTCAAAGTAAGTAAATTACTGCTGAAAATGTAGTCACATTTTAAAATGCTGTACTTAGTTATCTGCAGGAACAATAACAACTTTGAAGCATTACTTCTAATTCAAAGTTACAAACTGGAACGCACAGCGACTTATTCTAAGGGTCTTTCTTGTTATCAGATACCTCGCATTCCATTCACTCCTAAGTACCAGTAATCACTGTGATAAATAGGCTAATGCAGCGAATTTACCTTTTTGCTAATCTGGGATTTGAATGTACGGTAGTTTAAACTTGTCACTTGACTGCTTTAAATCTGGAGTTCCATCATTAAATCTATCTCATTTATGAAAATCATGTTCAGCTCTGCTTAGAGCTTGTGCTGGGAGCCTGGCAGAACTGTGCAGACAAGCAGTGCCCTCAGGTCCAGCGCACCAAGGCCGGTGGCAGCAGAGACTAAGCAGATGTGCTCTGGTTTATGTGTGCAGCACTGAGGAGATGCTCATCACAGAAAGCGTCTGTCCCTACCGGGCTATACTCAGATCAATACCAAACAGAAGAGCCCAGTCCTACAAGGTGTCAAGACTGAGATGAAGATGACAGAGTGCAAACTCTTAACTTTCATCTTAACTCATGAGCACGGTTGAATTTTCAGTATAGAACCACGGAATCACAGACCAGCCGAGATTGGAAGAATACCTGAAAGATCATCTGGTCCAATTTTTTGTGGGAAAAAAGCCTAGATGAGATTATCCAGCATCCTGTCCAGTTACATCTTGAAAACTTCTAGTAATGGGGAGGGACTCCACTACACACCTCAGTAAAGTATTTCTTTCTTGAATTAAGATGAAACCTCCCTCAGTGCACCTTGCACCAGTTGCCCCCGTCCTCTTCATGTGGCTCCATGTGCCAGGAGAGCCTCTCTCCTCCCCGAGTACTGGAAAAATGTGAGCCTTCTCTTCTCTGCGGAGAAAAGGCCAAACCCCTTCTGTCTTTCCTCACAGGGCAGGTTCTCATCATTCCTTTAGGCCCTCTCCACTCTCCCTGCATCTCTGTTGAATTCTGAGGACCAGAGCTGGACACAGCTGGGTATGGCCTGACAAGCACTGAGCGGGATGATCAATGTCCCCATGGATGCACCCCAGGATCCTGTTTGCCTTCACTGTAAAGCAGCACAGTGACATGACTTGCCCTCAGTAAACCTGCACTGGCTTTTCCCCATCATCCGCTTCCTTTGGCTTGCAGGTTTCTAGGAGAACTCTTTCCAGGGATTGGAATAAGACTAATGGGCCTGTAGCTTCCCAGGTCCTTTTTTGGATATAGTTGTAAGTGATCAGGGAGCAGGTTAAATATCATGCATGCTAAGCTCCTTCTCTGGCTGACAGGAGCAGAGCAAGCCAATAATCAATGAAAATTTATAAACAACACCTGGTTACACTCCCTTCATAAATATATTACTTACGAGCATGGAATAGGCCTCTGTGATGGACTGTAAGCCCCCAGCTACACTACAAGATGTTGCCAGAACATTATTTCTTTCACAGACACACATCAGTAACCCAAAAACCCAACTGCCCCTAAAACAAACAACTCTTCCAGTAAAATCCATAAGCTCCTCTAATTTCAGATACTTGAAGTTAAGCCCTGATTTTTAAAATCAACAGTCTGGTTTTGGACAAATGACAGGTACCTTAGCCATTACCGGTTCCTGAACTTGAGCATCTTTACTAGCACCATCTTACTGATCCTCAGAGAGGCCAGAAGATCCCACTTAATACGCAGGACCTCAACTGCTCTGCTCAAGTTCTACCGCCATCACCGCCCCAGCTCTACAAAATTTTTATCAAGCACCACAGCTGGAAAGCATCTCCCCTCACTGAGTCACAGGAAGGATGCAATTGTAGCATTCATCTTTCTTCTGGAAGGATAAGGAATTAGAAAGCCTTCTGAGCCCATGGCAATGCTTTGCATGTCACATGTCCCACAAGTGCAGAACACACCAGCTTGTTGTTTCCTTGGAACATGTTGAAATATAATCTGGATATATGGTTATGGTTTACCTCAGAACATGCACAAATCCCAGACATTTGGCACAGGTTTCTATGAAGGAAATGTCACCAAAAAAAAAGGTAAACTCTTCCTGAGTAGACCTTCAATTCTTAACTCATTCCAATGACAACCTGGGTTTCTCCCAATAGTTTAAAACCAGCAGAAAATCATCAGAAAGCATCACCACCTTCACAATTTCAACATGGGTCACGCTAATGCACCACAGGAATAGATACAACTTAAACCAATGAAAAGTTACTTCAAGTAACTTTAAAAGGTGACTTTCTCATTAGTTTTATCATTAACACTGACCTGCTTAAGATGATTGCAAGGAAGCATTACTGTAAAACACCCTGAAATACTGTATTCAATACAAATATCCATATTTGGATATTCCAACATACCATAATTGAGCAAGGCTTCTTTTATACCTGAAATAATTTAGGAATACTCACACTCAAGACTTAGTTACTTCAGCCTTGATTATCCAGAGGTAAATACTTAACATGTGGTGTTTGATGCAACAAATAACAACTCAGTTCACGGCAATGCGAATCAGGGGTATGACTGTTCATTGTCTGCCTAAATGTACATGAATCTTTCTTTACAAGGAAAGTGAAAACCAACACTACGTTCATTAGATTTGGTTCAAGAAAAAAAAAGAAACTTGCGCAGCATGTCTCTTAAAAATAACTTTAAAAGATAGCTAGAATGCCTTCTAATCATTGTATTTGCATTTTTTCAGACTGTGTTTGAGAACAATGTATTTTCAACTTACTTCTCTATGCAACATAAACAAAACAGACTGGAGTGATTTTACTGTTATGGCTGCAGCAATATCATATAATTAACACATGTATTTACTACACAACAGCTGCTCTAAGAGATAAAACAAAGAGATACCTTGTCTAAAGTTCCAGTTTTATTAGTCTTCCCTCTACATCCCCTCCTTGATCAACTACACTCTCTTTAAGTGAACAACTGAAACTTTCAACTGAGTTTGAACAAATTATTCTGTCAGTGTCATTTACTTACTGTTAACAGCATTTCCCCTCAATTCTAAAACTCTAAGGAATGAAATGGGAAGTCCTCTCTTCATTGCAGTGAAATCCTGAGGCATCAGCAGAAGGGATCTCTGGAACCCTTTGGATTTGCTTCAGAAACCAAATGCCTCCAGCCAACTCCACGAATTTCTTACTGTTAATTGTTTCATAATAGCCATTAACAATTCCTAATTTAACAGTTCCTCAGCGCCCTCAGTTTCCTTTGGAGCTCTAACAATTTTTCCAAAGAATTCAAAACGTATTTTTTCTGAGCATGGATAATATTCCTAATAGGACTGCCGTGAAGATAAACATGTACAAACAGTATAGAGATTAACTTCATAAATACCCTTTCTATCAGGCTACAGACACTGCTATAAGCTCATTTCTTTCACAATAGGACAACTTTCTTAGCTCACTGATCAATGCCAACAGCAGAAACGTTTTCTCTGCGATGGAATTTAATTTTAGAAACAATTGGTTCAGTTTTTAATGAAATGGCTCAAGTCAGGTAAAGTGACAAGTAGGCAAGGAAAGGATTTTAGAGCCATTGTGACAATCACATATGACATCTCCTAGGCAATCTCATGCAACAAAACCCCTTGCATTTGTAATGAACAGGCTAAGACAAAAAAAATGAGTCAAACTGATGAGTAACACGAGAAGAGAGATTTTCATGGGGAAAAAAGGAGCTCCTCTGAGAAGATTCAGTGGTAAAACAGGTGACTAAAAATGCTTTGCTATGGAGATTAATTTTGGTATGTGATCCATAGGGTGGAGTGGCAGCAGTCAGGGAGTGTTCTGTTACCTGGGCATAGGCTGTGGGGGCAACAAAGGAAACTAACGACTGCATTTTGCAACTTACTATTTAGCAACTAAGACCTGTGGGCAGCTACACACAACACTTTGCAGAATGTAAACCAGACTAGCCAAGAACAACCTGAACCCCCACAGTGGGTTTGGGGGGACAGTTTTACAAGATTAAGTTTGGCATAACAACTCCTGATGCTCTTGCATACGGGCAAAAGCCTCTGTACTCTTCTTTCCCAAGGTTCTTTCTTCCAGTGCCTTGCCCGAAATTTTCATTTGTTCTGTACCTAACCCAATGTTTTCCAGACCCCTTCATAAGTGACTACAATTGATTTTTTTATAGAGGGAAAACATGAGGAAAGTTTTCTGCTGTTTTACCAAGTCCAAGTGGTTCAGGGCATAGTCCAGTGAGAGACTCAGCCAGTTAAGAGATACTTTTCACCTCTGGTGGCAGTAAGTTTTAAAGTTGATTCAACTGCTCCTATTCACTAAATCACTTCAGTTCCAAGGGTCTTGCATGTCCAAGAGCTTGGTTTTCCACCTTTTTCCACAGACCCTTTGCCATGCTACAAGATCATGCATGGTACCAGAAAAGACGTCCAGGTTAAGACTACAAAATCTCACAGCAAAGTAAGAAGCCTGTGTGAAGAAAGCTCAATCATTATTGAGAAGGATTGCAAGATCAGGTGAATACTTCCAAAGAAGCTCAGGTCCAAGATCAGTACAAGGTTTTGTACAGTAATGCAACTTAGCTTGTGAAAAGGAGGAAAAAACAAAGCCAGAATCTTGGAGAGTAACGGACAATAGCAGACTGACAAACAGTACTCAGCTGAATCAGAAACACAGATGACAGCTCAGTATCTCTTCACATCGCTCCCCAGCTTGCCATGAAATATTTCAAGTATGTCAGACTCAGGTGAGCTGATGGCTCTGGCTGTGATGGTTTGAGGGATTTCTGTGTTTTCCCTTAGGTAACCGATACTGGCTGCTAGTAGAGGCTTGTTACTTTCTAGGTGAGACACCTGCGTAAACCAAAATACAATTTCCTAACTCCATGTGAAAAATCTGTGAAGCATGTATGACATGAATGTAGATCCAACAGTTCCACTCCAATCAGCTCCGTGCTGGGCCATGGGGACCAGGAGGCTTTCAGAGCTATCAGCAGCAAACCAGGACTGCTCATCTTTTAGCAAAGGTTGTACGAAACATCTCTGAATTCCCCATGTGAGCACTCAGCACAACTTTCTGCTCAAATGTGTCTCGAGTGTGGGCACCTGCCTCTGACACAGCCATTCCAGGCTCTCCTTAGAGGTAACAGAAAAAAAGAGGTGCTTTTAGAGCAGGACTCATCTAATCTATTCTAAACATTTACAGTGTGGAGGTGCCGATTTCCAACATTTTTTATAAAGGCAACATAAGGGGACTTAACTGAGCTGAATGTATCTACATCTTGTGAGATGAAACCCACTACGGCTTTCAAGATGAACTGTAGATCTATGACACAAAAACCATTTGAAAACTGAATGTCAAAGTCTTCTACACATAATTTTTAGGGCAGTAATTTCACTTCGACTTCAAAAATACCACGTTTGGTACTCTGATCTGAGTCAGGTTACTCTTGGGCAGGAGTTCTGGCTCTATCTCCCCAAAAGCTTCCCTCAGTAGCCTCTTTGTGGTACGAGGCGCTGGGAACTTCTCCCTGTCCCATGAAGCACGACAGCCTGTGGATAGCAGATCGCTCAGGACTTCTCAGAGAACTCCTCTGCACAAGTGGCTTGTAATGTAAGGTCTCAATAATCACACTTTTCACATCTGAATTTAGTTTAGGTAGTCTCAATTTACCAAAAGTAATAAAAGTTTAACTTTTAATGGTCCTGATTAGAAACTAGCATGGATGTTTTAAATGTTTATTCTTTTTTATTTTTGCATTAAAACACCTGGGGGTTGACTAGATGATCTCTAGAGGTCCCTTCCAACCCTTACCACTCTATGATTCTGTGAGAAGGTACATCTCCAAGTGACAATTCTGCAGCCCCATGTTCGAAAGCCAAAGCAAAAGAAGGAATTTTTGTTTTTAATAGTAACAAGCTTACAGTGCCAGGAAGTCCTGACTCAGCATTTGGAGTCCATGATAAGGGACCACTCAAATTCTTGTATCCAGCTCTTTGACAGCCTGGAGACCTTACTAAGGTGTTGTCTGTGGCTGTCATTTGTTTGCTTTGTAATACAGTTTTACGATCTTGGTCAGCATCAGAAAATTTAATTCCTCCTTAGGTTCATTCAGAAGTTCAAAAGAAACCTCTCAAATGAAAATTATACCAAGTATAAACTAATACTGTTTTTTTAAAAAAATAAATCCCTACTCTACTACTAGTTTCAATAATCTGTATTTTTTCTCAATACAGGCTTAGCAGGTGTTAAGAAATAGCTGGAAATACCCTGACAAAGTAAGCCTTAAATTTCTGAAACTGGGATGGAGTACAGGGATCTGTCCCTACCCTTTACAGCATATACTTGTTTCTTTCTTGAATGAAATTCCCAAGTGCCACAACTATCCAAAGCAAAAGTAAACAGCAAAGCAACTTCAAGTATTTGTTTCAACTACCTTACTTCTCATACCTGCAAAAGTTTAATGCAACTACACAAAAGAGGCTGTGTTCAAGAGCTAGAATACAATGGATTCTGATTCTCAATTTTCAAACCTGTGCTTCAAGTAGGGTGGACGGGGTAGGATCAGTAATCAGGCTTGCAAGTCATCAGCATTTCACAGTACAAAGACTAACGTATGAGACAAAAATTTTCAGTCAGAAAATAAATGGTGTATACTTAGAAAACAAAATTTCCTTCTTAGGGTGGAAGTAAAATTGAGGGAGTTGTCATCAGAGGAAAATGTAGCCCTGCAATTTCAGGATTAGAATATGAATTGGAGCATTCTCTAGATGCCAAACTATTAGCTCCTAGGTCAAAGACAAAAATGTCCTCTCTGTTCAAGATTTCTGTGCTCTAAAAAGTCTTAGCAGCATCTGCTTTCTGTTGTCCGGCTAGGCTGGGTTCTGCACACTTGTGTGTACTTAAGCTGAAAACCAGCAGGATGTAATACTTTCCATATTAATCACGAGGATTAGAGACAGTAATGCCAGGCACGGCTAATAGATTTGGGAACGCACAAACACTTCAAGTTAGAGCTGCACTCAAAAATCACTAGATAATGGTTGGATCTGAGCAGGAGGCAGATCCTTTCTTTACACTCGCCACTAGTAGGTGTTAGTGGGTGTCATCTCCAGCTCCGAGAATGGAGGAGAGGATGAATAAAGAAAAAAGAAGCGAAGACCGAAAAACTATGAGAAATCAGCCATATCATCATGACTTCCCCTTAACACACACAGCCACACATGCATGCAGCCATTTATAACTGCTCTATCAATAACAGCTTTGCTGACCATTTAAAAATCCAACCTATGCCTTAAAACAGGTAGCGTACGTGCCAAGAACACAAATATTCACTAGAGCAGGAAAACACAAGACCAATTCAACAGAGCAGATCATACATTTTTAACCTCATAGCACGGCAGGAAAATGCTTTAAACCTGTAGCAAGTCAATGAGAAATCTTCCCCACTGGTAAGCACAATAGCAGCCATCCATTTCAATAGAAGTTTATCAGCAGTGAAACCTGACCGAGATAAATGACGAAGCTGTTGAGCCACAGCCTGCTTCTGCCTGCTGCAGGCTGCCAGATAAAATGGGAACAAAAGCTCCCTGCTGTACCCCCTACCAGTCTCCATTAACCCCTGCTGATGCTTTATTATCGTCTGGGGGCTCCAGAACAGCATAGCATGAATCAGTGGGTAAAAAATAAATAATAAAAGCACATATGCAGCACAAACAAACCAGAAACATGGCTTGCAAGAATTACATTCAGTTTGGCAGCACTGCAATTAAATAACGGTTCTGAGGAATCCCACATGCAAAGGCAAAAAGAATGAAATAAGCACGAAGTGTGTAAAATCATGTATGAAAAACTACTTAAAAGCAACAGAGGCAAGTACACAAATGTGTTTCTCCTGCTTTTACCCCCCCCTTTTCAACTACATAAAAACACATGAAGCAAAGCAGGGACCAGGCATTTGTTCTGATGCCTTCATGTCCAATTCCAAGTTTCATCTTTGGATCCTGTCACAAATACCTTTCTTTGCTGCACCTACGCCAGTGCCCTTTCTTCAAATATAAGTGTAAAACACTAACTGAAGGCCAAAGCATCTTCTATTACACTGATATAAAAAATGGATGGTGAGAGCATGGAAAGTGTAGAAAACCTCAAGATTCCTGGTTGCCATAGAGAGTAAGCAGAGTGAGCAAATGGAAAGACTCGAAACGTTAGTAATATTTTAGCTATCATAGATTAAGATAGGGATCGACATTTAGCAAAGGCCACCTGGTTAGTTAACACCAGAGGCTCTACCAGTCAGGCTGGCCCTGCCCAATCAAAACCTCCACATACTGCAGAAGGGGATAAAGTCCTTGTGGTGCCTATGAGGAATGTGTTAGGGAAGACAGTTTGGATCAGTCCTGCCTCCAGCAAAGGCAAACCAATCCGTGGGATTGTTTTCGCTGAAGGACTGGGGTGCACTTGGTAAGTGATGCAGAGGGATGCGGAAATACAATGGGCACCTCAGGGAGATTTGATTTTTGGGTAAGAACAGTCTGTGATGCTGAATTGTATAACATTGGTTGCTGAATGCCACTGCCACTGCATGCCATAACTCCCGTGGACAATGAGGATAGACTGCTCCAAATAACACCAGTCATGAGCTCCTGATGTAATTTGCGTCCAGCCAACTTCACAGCAGTCCTCCTGCTCTGGAAGACACTTGGGATGGATAGAACCCATAGCCATGGACTAAATGAACTCAACAGGCATCCTGGGGGGATGGCCACTGACTACAAAAATGAGAGCTGTACTTGTGTGTGCGTGTACATGTATGTATATAGACATAGTTGGAAGGAGTAGGACCTGGGCATGATGCACATGGTATAAAATAAGGGGTAGGAAATGTCCGGGTTCTGGACCGGACAGGATTAATTTTTGAAGTAGCCAGGAGGGGGCATGGCCAGGACCTGGACATTATTCTGTACCACCTCAAGTCATTGCTTGTGGGAGTGGGGGAAAGGGACTCTCTTCCAGGGAGAAAGGGTTCCTTCCAATTGAGGAAATGTGGCAGGGGGAGAAGCAGACATCCAGTATTGTCTGTTGTCAGGGATCTTTTGTGTGAATCATTTCTTTCTGTCATTACTGTTGTGCTGTTACTGTTTGTTTTCTTATCTCATCGCTGTTTTCAGTAAATTATTCTTATCTCAACCAGTGATCTTTGCCTTTTATGCCTCCAATTCTCCTCTCCATCCGGTTGGAGGAAATGAGAGGTGTGTGGTTTGGAGAGTCTCGGTGGGAGAACTAAATCAGGGAGCACCATTCCTAAATAATGACAGGTGTGGATAAAAAATATCTACTTTAGACTGAACCATTCTCTTGGATGGACATCCCCCACTTCATCCTATAGACCCCTCCCATGCTTTACTAATTGCACAAGCCACACTGAACGTGTGTGCTGATCACTACTGGGTTCACTGATTTTCAACCCCTTTTAGCCACTCTGAAGTGCACATAGCAAGCAGCAACATTGCCTCTAAGGAAGAACGTGACAGAATGGCCTCAACACAGGAGAAGAGAGGCTGTAGGGGTTCCATCCAAAGGTCTACCCATCCAAATATCCTTTCTCAGAGCATAATCAATACTTATATTCACAGAGCTGCATAACAAAGGAAATGCATACAGGAACTTTTTTCAAGAAGAATCCTTCCTTCTACAGCAATTTACAGTTCAGTGGTTTGTAGTTCAGAGGCAATTCTATTTGCCACTAAACTGCAGTGGAATTCCCTTCCACCAACTTATCCAGTCTTCCCAGTAACACACGTAAGCTTTTACCATCTACAACCATTTCTACAACTTTTACCACATCTGCTTTTGTTTGTTCTGCATCCACCACCTCACATTAGTTACAAGGACCAATTTCTTCTGTCAAAAAAGGTGTGTATGTAGGAAGTGTTGGTCACCGTATACAAAATTTTATAGATCTATGTCACGTATGGCTAAATGAACACCTTCAGGAATTAAGAAATACAAACCCACATCCTCAAACAAAACTAAAATTCAAAAGCACAGAAGATAAACTGGGAGAACTTCTCTGTTGCTTTAACGGTTTTAGCCAGACTGTTTCAAGATTTACTGCACATAGATAAGAGTTAACAAATGTTAACTTTTCATGAAAAGCAGCAGCAGTAGTATCATAACTGTAACACTTGGAGACTCATAGGAAAAAACACCCAGTAATTCTGAAATCTTAGGGTGATATATCTTTTCTGATGCCCTGCATAGATGTTACGTGACTATCTGGAACAAACTCATTCTGCTGGCTTACACTGATTTAAGAACAATGAAATGGAAATTGTCCCAAAAACCTCTGTGCCAAATCAGATATCTTCTGTCCTGCCACAGACACTGTAACATTGGCATAAACATTCTATCTGTTCTAGCCAGTTTGACAGAATTGCAGCAGTGAGCTCATGCCTGATCTAGATGAAAATTTCTGCCACAAACTGATCCAGCACTGAATAGAATCATTATTAACGAATAAGGAATCTCAGTGTTCTGGCAAACATGAGAGTGAAAAATGCTTAACTTTCCTTTTGTAAAATACATTCAAGGCTGAGACAGTATCAGGGCTGAAGCGCTCAATCTGTTATAAATAAATCTCTACACATCACTAAGACTATTTTCTCGTCTTTTCTCAGAGCTGGTGTAATATTAGGTGAATTACAGACTATAAATCTTGTTTTCAGGACAAAGAAAACTCTGCTCCCTGAGGCTCTCCAAAGGAGTGCTTCAAAGCAAGGCACCTTGCAGGACTGGAGTTACTTTGGCTCTGAAGGAGAAGAAACAGTTACGTGACCTTCCAGCACATGACTATGACTTCACCTTGACTTATCCCTAGTTATAAATAAGTAAAAACAACTTTGTAAGTCTAGAAAAGATACGTTTGTGCCTAATACGATAAGTGCTAAAAGTTATTTGCAGCGGTTAGGAATCAACAAGGAAAGCTGAAATTCATCAAAGGAAGCAAATCTACCAGGACATAGCAAAGGCAGATGGTGCTGCTGTGCACCACGCAGCAGTCAAGTCTTCCGCTTCCAACAAATGCTTTTGACACCAAACTGATCAAATACTAAATACTATTTTCTCAAAGACTGACAGATAACAAATGTCAGATTTGTTTCATAAATGCTACCCAGCAAAACACATGCAAGATTTTCAGTGTGGGAGAGAAGAAAAAGTGACTTTTTTTTAAATTAAAAGTTTCAACAGGACATGTCAAAAAGAAAGGAAAATCTATGCCCTTGCTGAAACTCTAATAAAACAAGGGAGATGCAAAGTATAGAGGATTTCTGGAAGTACAAATAATTATATGCGAAACAAGATTTATTTCTTTAAAATATATTTTACTAGGCTCTAAACTGAGCAGTGCAAAGAATGAAAGATAACTTTTTAAACGACAAACATTAATCCCAGTAGAAAGCTTTTTCCCCTGATGACCTAAGAATTTACTTATTTAACAAGTCCTTATCACACATTCTTACAAAGAGAGCTCTACTACATGGATATAATTTCTAATTTACACAAAAAATGAGGGAAGAATAGCAAGTAACTTGCCCAAAGGCTGAGAAGAATAGAGTTGTTTCTTAAAGCACAACTCAACCACCATCCCATCACCCTTTCCAGCAGTATCAGAATATGAACACTTAGAAAAGCAAAACTGCATTCCATAACTTCATGGAATAAAAAATGCAGGTGCAGTTACAAACCTCTATTTTGTCTGTTTTGGCATCTCCCCAGTATATTTTGCTTTCTGCGTAATCCAGTGCCAATCCATTTGGCCAGCCAAGCGACGTGTTCACCAGCACAATTCTGTCTGAGCCATCCAGCGCTGCCCTCTCAATCTTCGGGATTTCTCCCCAGTCAGTCCAGTACATGTACCTGCAAAGGAAACAAATCTTATTAATCCAGACCTCCAATATTCTTATAGCTTCTTCTGGGCTACTCTTCCCCAAAACCACACAGCGTGCACAAAGTTACATTTCTAAACCAAAAATATTTCCTTACCTAGGTAAGGATGCCCAAACCATTCGGGAAGAATTGGCATGCGAACACACAAAATTCCTGTACCAGTCTGCTCAGCAAGACAATATTAGCTAGAACAAACAAGCAGATCCACGCAGTCCACAAAAATTTTTTAAAAATAATAAAACATAGACACGTTAGATGACTACCCAGGTGGTCAAAATAGAGCAGCAATCCCTGTTCCTCAGAGCCTTAACTTTCAGAGAATCCCAGTATTTTCATTTGGAAGGCTCCGAAGTTTATCACTGCATCCCATTATCTACACAGAAGCAGACAGAGGTATCTTCTTTGCACAACGAATATTTTTAAAAATGCTCACAAACAGCTCCTCACCCAACCATGGGATCCAGCACTATAGCTCTGGGTTCTTCCAGGTCTTCTGATATCAAGATTTTCCTCATGGTCCCATTAAGCCTGGTGACTTCGATGCGGTCCGTGCCGGTGTCCGTCCAGTACAGGTTCCGGGCCACCCAGTCCACGGCGATGCCATCGGGGTGCGCGATCTGAGCGGTGACCACAAACTGGCTGCCCGAGCCGTCGAGGAAGGAGCGGCGGATGGCCCGCACTTCATCATCCGTCCAGTAGATGTATCCTTCCAGAGGGTCGAAGTCGATGGCGATGGCGTGGCGGATGTCCTCCAGCGGCAGCACGATGTCCGTGAAATCGGGCGTGTCCAAGGAAATGCGCCTCAGGTCCGTCCGGCGGGCCAGGAGCAGCAGCGCGGTGGCACCTGCAGGAACAGGACAAACACAAACACCTCGCAAACACTGTGCGAGAAGCCTGTAAATAGAGAACCCCAGTCTGTCCTTTCCCAACATGGTCTAGCTACCTTGATTTCACAGGACCCAACCAAACTGCTGGGCACCAGCAGAGAATTCCACTCCAAGGCTTCAAATGTGAAGCTGCTCACGATGTCTCTACTTATTTTCCTAACAAGTCAGATGTGTTTACAGAGAAAATGCAGTGGTTGATTCCTTTCCCAGAATGTATCACGTTGCACATGTTCTCTGTCCATATCATTCCCTCCAAATTACTGAAGAGATATGCAACAACTATGCTGCTATTTTATGCAAATCAACAGATGGCCTGCAACCTCTTAGATGAGAAATCAATTATGCAGATAATTTACTGACTGTTTGCTGTTGTTGGTGAGAGGACAACCATGACAAACAAGCTGCATGTTCCAACAACCCCTGATAAATGGAAAAAACGTAACATAGAACACCACAAGAAAACCTCTTTGGAGAAACTCTTAGTGGAGGAGTCAAATTTGGGAACAGACCACTGTGCAATGACCATGCAGAGCAGGAGAGCTGTCACCTTCTGTGACATCTGTTAAGAACAAGCTTATTGAAGACATGAAGATAAATAAAAATGTCTTGTAAAGTAATTTTGAGCTAAAGCACACAAAAGCCTTGCTGGCTTTTGGGTCAAAAGTCAGAATCACAATAAATGACTAAGATCAGCTTGCACTGCAGAAGATGTTTTCACATAGGCAACACAGCATGTTTAAAGGTACTATCAATGAGTTGCACTTATTGTCTAATCTAATTTTCACTTAATTTTCTATTCTATGTCACCAGATTTCCAGTAATGAAGGATAAACAACCACCACACCCCATTCCAATTAAACTGGCTTATCAGCTTGGAGTTTTAGGGAGATAAGAGCAGCTCAGGCCTGAGGGAAGCCTGAGCTAAGGTGAAAAATGCATGCATAATTGCAGGGAAAGTGTGGTGCAATGGCTCTCCTCAAAGAGTGAGAGGACAGGCTTTGGCAGGGACTGATGGGGGATGAGGGGGAGGGTGGGGAAGGTTTAGAAAAACAAATGCATGAACATGCAGCGAAAATGAGCAGTCGCCAAGCCACATTGTGTCCATGTCTTGATTTTGATGGGTAAGAGGTATAAGTAAGAGCTAGAAGATTGAAAGAGCAACAACTGAAGTAACTTGGTGTTACTTCAAAAGTACAAAGAAGAATTTTGGTGTCTAATGCCAAATTTTTTTTTAAAAAAAGACAGTAATTGATGTCGGTGCTAGCTGAAACCTCACTGCATGCCAAACCTTGGAAAGATGCCAAAGCAGCAATTGCTTCATTTACAGCAAGTTTAATGTGTTAAAAACCCTTAAGACACTTCCACAGTGCTGCAGGAAACAGCACCTTTCAACAACTGAAGTTGATTATATTATTACAAGTGTTTCTGATTGGTAGTCCAGAAAGGACTAAGATCAGCTTTGGGATCCTCTGCCGTAAAACACCTTGTGTTCAGAAATATATGTACACACGACTGAACTCTTCTTCCAGTGAGTAACTCTCATGAATTAATTAATCAGGAAGGGGGAACCTGTAGTTACATGTCCACGTATCCTTCAAAATACTGCAAAGCATGTGACATAGCCAATGGAAAACAGGCCTGTTGGAAACTACAGAAGCAACCAATCTTGACACAGAAGTCTCTATGTACATCTGTATTTGCTTCTACTAAATACAATAAACAATTCAGCATTGATTCAAGCACACAGATGCATTATGGTCATAGAAAGTATTAGTACATAACCCCAACAATTTAGGTTCAAGGAAGAAAGAAACCCCTACATTTTCTTAGCAACTTCACAGTCATTTATCCAACCTGCCTTTTAAACAAAACAATGACAAACATATTAAAAACCCCAAACAATGATACCTTTTTTGCATTATCAAGTAAACCTAAGGTTGAGCAAATGCACTAACATCAGAGTTCAAGACATACATTGTCTGCTATATACAGAAAAAGTGTAAGGCATGATCTAAAAATAATTTGTGTGCTCTGACTAAAGTTGACAATTATTTCAAAGAACCAACGCCAGGTCCCCAGAAAGACTCAGTTCAGTATAACCATGCCCTTGCTCGAACTCACCCTTAAAATTGACCAATTGACCTTCCCATTCTTCCCAAAGACGACCCATTTCAACAGCTTCAGTATCCTGCTTTCAGGCTGCAGCACTGTTGTTTAGTCAAACAACCCACTGTGTTTAAGCTTTAATTCAGCACTGGGAAATGACTGGCTTTCAGCTAACCCGTGTCGTACTCTGGAACCCCGAGCTAAGAATTTCATGGTCTTTATCTGGGGGCTTGGCCAGCATTCCAATCCCTCCATCAAACACCAGCCCTCCAACCAGGCAATAAAAAGTTTAAAGCTTACTTCAGAGTTATTACCCAAACATTTGCAAACCAACACCTCAGCTGCTTAGTTAGATCAGCAGTCATTCAGCTCAGGAAAAAGAAACCAAGCAGCAGAGAAGCACCACACCTCCAGGCAGGTTGAGGGAAAGATCACTCTGAATACCTTCAGGCTTGCCCTGACAATAGCAGAAATAACAAATGCAAGAGCTGGGCGTATTTATAGACTGATCCCATTAGCGCCTCGATAACAGCCAGGGAAAAGAACCCCAGGTGGTCTCAAAACTACGGCAAACACCAGCTGTGCAAAGTTTACCTGGCTAGGCACTGATAACCACTCAGAAGATGCTCAAGGTACTCAAGGTTGCCAGGACATGACAAAATCAATCAATTTTGTTCACTTCTACTCCAAAGACCAGTTACGATGCAAAAGCTAAGATGACAGCAGGATCTACAGACTTCGTGCCTTGCCTCTCTAAGAAAAATCAAGCCTCTAATGATGAGCATGAGGGAGAGAATATCACGAGTACAGAACTGTATTTCAAAAAAAGAATAAAAAGGCAGAAAACCAATGCAGGCTGCATGCAAGCATAACTTTATCTTGTTGTTTTTTTAATTTATCAGCACTTATTAGGAGAACTGGAACGAGTCACAGACATATAAAACACCGCAAACCTCAACTGGCTTAGATGCTTTCAAAGGGTGCATGGAGGCTGCAGCCAGAACTCTGACCTTGGCACACATATGCAGACCTGGGGCAGTTTTCCCTCTATTTCTAAACCATTCAATTTGTGGACTAAGCTCAGGCTTCTTTTTAGCAGTGCCTCAAGTCACAGGATATTCAAGATAGTTAGCAATTTTTTGAAAGCCAAGTCCCTTACTTGTCTAAATATGGGCATATAAGCCTTACTCCAGACTCTTAGTTTTGAGAGCTTTAGCCTACTTTTATTAAGCACTTTGAAAGCTGGGATTACAAGCTCACGGATGGTGCATTACATTAGTCCTGGAACTAATACTTGCCTCAAAAATTCACTATTAAAATTCTAAATAATTTAAATCTGTGTGCTAGCTGAAATCAAGGGAAGGGGGAGAAAGGGGGAAGCAGAGCGAGCATGCAGAGACACGCAACGGCACAGCTTTAAGTCCAATGCCCTTCTAACCTTTACAATTAATTACATCTTCTCAATGATATACAGGCCTCAGTCATTTGTAAGTTATTGAACTTTAAAGCCATCAGTGGTTGCTGAGCTACACAGACACGTGCTCAGGAATGCATACAAAAGAAGTGCCAGACCTAAGACATGTATAATGCATTCCCTGCATCTGAGAAATCACAATTATTAATACATCCCAAATAGAATTACTTCACATTTGACCAAAACATTTAGTTCCTAAATATTCTTCCCCAGTTTTAAAGTCACTATTGTGAAAGAGTCCCTGATATGACAATACAAACAAGAGTTTTTCATCTAAGCTCAACCTTGAAACTACAAAGACAAAAGAACACACATCTGAAATTAATCATGTATTTCTTCTTTCCTTTAAAAGAAATTAAAGAATGAAGGTGTGAAACTAACATCCTGATCTGTGCTGTCAAATCCGGATCCTGGCTATTCCTGACAAAGTACATTAGGCAGTGGACAGCCCTAAACTGCAAAAGGAAGTGCAAAATTCTGGTTCCTGCCTCCAGGCCTACAAGGGAAATAGGATGTGATTATCCATGGGCAAAATAAAGACTCCTTTCTGGGAAGAGAACAGAATGGCCAAAGCAAGGCTGAAATCGAAGTGTGAAGCACTGCTTTTTCTTCATGAGGAAACTCACACCTCCTTGCTCAGCTGAAGTCATCACTGGTTTTCTCAGTTTCAACCACATTCCATTATTGGCAGGAGCAACTGCAGGACAAAAGTAAAACTCCTTACAGGCAAAGACAGAAGCTAAGCACACGGACAGAGAGATCTTCAAGCACTAATAAGAATGTAACTCCAATGACAAAACTCATTTCTACAAGAAAATTCACATTTGTCTTGCAGCTATCAAAAGATCATTTAAATGCAGCACTGCCAAACTCAGAAAAGCAGCACACACAATACTGAAAAAGAGAAATCTCCGTATGTTGTGCAGAAGAACAATAAAGTACCAAGAATACAACACAAGGAAATAAAAGCTATCTGGTAGAAGACCTGAGTCCTGCCTGGGTGCTTAGAAAGGATAACTTACTTTTTGCCTCTCTTTCCTTTGAGGGACAGGGATTTACAAACTTTCACCTAGGCAATGGGGCAGCTAAAACCTTGCTACAAGCCCACATCTCAGTTTACTTCACTATTTTGATTTGTATTATCAGGTATTAGACAAACAGATAATTTTATTTTAAGGTATCACCCCTTCCTGAAACACTGTGGAGAAGTCTTTCAAAATTGGAATGTGTGTGTGTCATTGTATCCACAGATATTATATGAAATAGTAAAACTCCTCTAAGGTACGATTAAAAAAACCCTACCAAAAATGGAGAAACTAGCACTGGGAGAAAGGCAAGGGAGGAAAAGATTTCCTATAAACCAAGATTATTCAAAAATGCTAGGTTGTCATGGAAACTGCTCAGGGAGGGTCAGCCAGCCTCACCTTTGGCTGCCAGGATCATCTGTCAACGCCAAAGCACTGCAAACGCCACAAACACACACTCAAAATTCACCCATCAAAATCTTCCCAGCGCAGGCCGGTACTCTCCACAGAGCAGAACGAAATGAAGCTCTCTCCTCAAAGAGGCTCATTTCATCATGAAACAATTCAGTTTAGGAACCAGCCTGATTTTAGTCTACTGCTAGAAGACAAAACCATGTTAAAGAAGAGAAACTCAGCCTAATTTTTCACCTTTCTTCACTTCTCAGTTACCAGTCTCTCCCACGGTCACGTACACATTCTAATTGCAAATGGAGATTTAACGAGCACTACAGCATTACAGCTGTACTAAAACCATCCGAGGTAAAAATGTTCAGTTCTTGGGGTTCAGCTCTACTTTCACAGCAGATATAGAGAGCAGGCAAGTACAAGGGAAAAAACCACCCCAAGAAACTAGAATCAATCCCCCACTCTGCACACCTGAAAATGAAAAAACAAATTTACTTCCCAAGGGTCCTCATGGAGCCTAAGAAAGGAAGTTCCCACAGAGACAAGTTCCAGATTTACATCCTGAACTCTGCTCTATGGCTGCTCTGGCTCTGTTCAAGTGCCACGTTCTCCTCCCTCCCCTGAATCAGTAATTGCGGCCTTCGCAGCTATAGGAAGAAATTCCAGGGAATCTGTGCCTTCAAGAGCTCTGGAAAGTTGTAGGTCACTTGCAAAAGCCCTAAGCCTACGATCTGCACCTTTCTTCAGGGAAAGAGGAGTGAAGGAAAAAAAAAAAAAAAAATCACTATTTTGGGGCATGCTCAGCTCTAAATGCTGAACCTCCTGCATGTGTATATCAGAAATTAGCCCTGCACAGGATCAAAGCTGCACAAAACCAATGGACCTGATGAATAATTTGAGTAGGTTGTTTCATCTGGGTTATGTACTGTCTCCTTTCTAAGACCAAGCTAAATAAACAGTCTCAATTTTCTCCCCTCTTCCCATCCTTTTTTTTTTCCTGAAAAGGCAGAGGCAGAATGTTCCCAAAAGACACAGCAGCAGAATAGTGGTTTAAAATGCAACATGATATTGACAAGTGTAAGAGAAATGTTCTTGTATAAAGGTTTTTGGACAACATACTGCAGCAACTTGGTTAACAGTATTTCTAATATAGTGGGGGCTTATATTCTGTAAACCAAATACATGATGTGGCTGACTGGGAACATAAAATTTGGCTTCTCATGTTCAGGGAGTGGGAGGAAACAGCAACAGTTATAAATTCTGAGACATAAGAAACAGCTGAAAAAAGTGAACTGATGATTCTGAGTATCTCTGCATGAGAAATCCTGTTAATAAGGTTCTGGGGTGGATTTTTAATACCATTCCTTTACTTACCCTTGGTAATTTACTTTGATACACTGGAGTTTATCTGTGCACATCAAGTATTTTTGAAAAAGCACATGGATCCATGTCACATTCTGACTACATATAACCAACCCAGAGCAGTATTATTAAAGCTTCTCCTTATACCAAGGGAAATGGAAGAAAAACATCTTGTTTGTGTATTGGGAAATTCTTATAAACAATCCTGCCAGGCTAAATTGGGAGCTGTTTTTCACATAAAAGCAGCAATTTATTTTAACAAGGTTCACAGCGACACACAAAAATAATCAGCAGAGAGCATGAAACAGCATGAAATTAAAGAAAACTCTGAATATAGCTGACAAGCCTGGAATAATTTTTAAAATATAAAACTCCAATTAAAAAAATTATTTCTGTATACATTTTATTTAGCCTATTTACACTAAGCTCTGCTGTATCGTTTATTCCTCCATCTACCTTTGTCCTAGAGAGATGATCTGCATAAAAGATGGTTATTTATGATCCAGCTAATTATCTCCCAGTGTTAATTTTGATCCTGTTAGTGTACTACAGCAACCACAGCACAACACCACAAGACCTACACTTACAAAATGTAACAATTTAAAATCATGTACATTAGCCCACAATGAGAAACTAAAAGCAGTTTTGGGTAAGTGCTTGCAGCTCTAAGTCTTGATCATGTCTTGAGTTTTAGTACTTTCAACACCTCTAAAAACATGTCATTATTTTCAGAGAGAGATTCCAGGTGTATGTGTGTATAATAAATGGACATCAGACTTTAAAAAATTTTTCTTTAAAAGGGGTTGTTGTGCAATCCTACTACCCAAATACTTCATGATCAATGTCAGACAGAGACAACAGAGGAGGTAGGTATCTTTTTCTCTAAGAAAAGGGAACAACAGAGCCCCCCAAAACTTGCAGGGAGTTAGTGGCAGAGACAAAACTGCAACTTAAATTTTGTAACTGGAAGTAACCTGCCCTTCGGTTATGAGAATCTTCATTTTTTAAAATGTAGAGGGCATTTTCCAATCACTTTTATCTGTACTGCAAAAGCACACACAGTTTCAGAATTTGCCACCCCTAACGTGCATCACATAGTGCAGCTGGAAGAATCCCTTTCCCTCCAAAAGCTACTTTGTGCTTAAGCTAAAGGATTTGTTTAAAACAAAGCCTACCATCTTTGCAGGTCTTTCCATTCTCGAGAAGTTTCACACCAGTGGGACATGCACACTGATAAGAGGGCTTGGTAGGAGACATCAAACACAAGTGGGAGCAGCCACCATTATTAATTCCACATGGGTTTGTAGCTGTTAAACACAAATCACACAGATTAATGCTTCTGATAACGAATGACCTCATATCATGTGTTAAGACACATATGGCATTTGAGTGGTAGAATCAGTGGCAGCAACACAGATTAAAGGAGGAAATGATAAACACAGAACAAGTAAAAATTACTTCCAAGTGTTGAGTAGGGGGTATTTATGGTACCAAAACGCACGGATGTTGAATGTTTCCCTTCTTGGGAAAGTAGCACTTAGCTCTAAACAAGAACCTTGTTTCAGCTCTGCTCTTCTCATTTTTACAAACTATTCGGCATACTGGTGCAGAGTGTATATATAAAAACAAAATGCAAACACAGTAAATTAAAACAATGGTTAAGACAGCGGTTACTACACAGAGCTACTCCTGCTTCATATCATCTGCCAAACTGACACTACTTTCCACTCAGGAACTACCACTTCGACAAATAAAAATACTGTGTTGCCTGACATTATGGCACAGGAAACAGAAAAATACAACAACAGCATAAATGTGTCAGGCAGAAAAAAAGTAAGAGATGGG
The DNA here is from genome assembly GCA_013397055.1 of Pachycephala philippinensis. Classification (NCBI taxonomy): domain Eukaryota; kingdom Metazoa; phylum Chordata; class Aves; order Passeriformes; genus Pachycephala; species Pachycephala philippinensis. The sequence goes on from VWZT01009981.1 coordinate 921,539, forward strand.
GGTTTTTCTTACACTTAAAAAGCCCTGCAAAAAATGTAGAGAATATTTGGTTTCCCTTTGGGTCTTTTGCTATTCTCCATACTGGAAAAATTGCATCATGACGCGGGCGAAGCCACCCAGCACCTTTCAGAAAGACTAATTAAGATTTTTGCAAATCAGTTCCAACTTGCAATTAAAAAAAGAAAGCAAGACAGCTTACCATTTGGCTGCCTCTTCTGGCTAAAGGCATGGATATCCATGGGAGAGAAGATGTTGGAATGTATTTCACGCAGGTCCTCCCCAGAGTACTTGCTGCAGGCCAAGATCGAATGCGTGTTCCAGTCGGTCCAGTACAACGTGTCCCCGAACAGTGTCAAAGCAAAGGGATGTGGAAGGGAGCCTTTAACCACTGCTTGCCTAATAGAGCACAGGGAAGAAAATGAATGCTCAAACACAGTTCATGAGACAGTTCTGCCTGAACACAGCTTCTGTGAAAAGAACTTTGAGTACTCTTGATCAGAACTTTGTATTTATTTATTTATGGGAAATGAATATACTGCCCCCACTTTGGAGAATGATATGAAGGAACAACACAGGAATACTATTTTCAGGTTGCCTGCTGATGCTGAGAAGCCCAAGAGATGCTAACTGAAATCCTTACTTAGATCTGTGGATACTTCTTATCATCTCCTGAACAGTCCATACCTCTAGGGCTCTCTGCCACCTCATGAAGCGGGGGGAATGCCAGCTGATTTTATGCAAGTCTGACTGCTACCTGCTGATATACCATGTCCACCAATTTCAGCCTCGGCAGATTTCAGGCTGAGACAAACTGGTCAGTTAGCTGTCCATCCATCTCTTCCAGTTTTGCTCTTTTAAACTATCAAAAAAATACTCTAAAATAAAGCAGTTTTTCACCATAAAGAAATCCTTGAAGTTACTTTCATTATTATGATAATTATTAAGCTATTGTTTTTATTATAGGCAGTGCCATTAAACAGAGTTCTAGTGATTTTCTGACATGGTAATGGTATCATTTCTGAGCAAACTGGGTCATTGCCTCTCTCCAGGTTCACAAACAAAATTAAAGAGCATACCCATATATTTTATGTATATATACAAAGACATGCTCATTAGCCATCACAAAAATGCAGCACAAACATTACTGAAGACAGTTTTTCCAGGTTTTTGTGATGCAGAAACTAATTATCTGTACCTAAGATCCTCAGAACTGGAATTAAGTAGCTCAATTCTTGTTTTTATTTTATTCAGAATCACAGAAAAATTTAAGATGGAGAGGGACTACAGAGGTCATCTGGACCAACACCCTGCTCAAAGCAGGGCCACACAAGTACCATTTACAGGAGTGCTTCTTCCCACCTCCTTTCTTCTTAACTCCCCAAGTGGAAGTGTGTTCCCACCTAGGCAAGGTCCTGCTGAGCACTGGGGATCACCCCCCCATTCCTGAACTGGAAGCATAAGGGATTGACACACAGCCCTGCAACTCCTTCAGAATAAGGCACACTATGAACACCAGCCTCCCAATTTTCTTCCTGCAGGGAAGACAGTAATTATCCATACACTTACTGAGAAAACACCCCTACACCATAGACATAATTTTTTGAAATAAGTCTAGCTGAAGTGGTTTAACAGATGACAAAAATACTCTTATTTTCCAAGTATTTGCTGTTAAAATATAACAGAAGAGTATACTAAAGCAAGAAGCTTGAAGGTGTCTTCTGCCAATGACTCTGAGTACAAAGAGACTTTAGTCATTACTGCTCTTTCACCTTAGCTTCTGGAAAAAGATGCATTATCTTTAAAGCTTCTATTTTTTTTTTTACTTATGAGAAAAAGATATAGATTCCCTTACTTGTCACTCTACTGTTCCAATTCTACACCAAACGAAATCTTCTATTTCTTGGTATTTTGCACTCAAAAGTAGGACATATTATCTTTTCTTTCTTATCTCTGTCTGGAGTCAGGTATGTATTTGCTTCTAATTAAATGCACCAACTAAGCACCTTACAAAAGACTATTGTAATATAATTTAAAGCTGAAACCTGCCAGCTAAGCAGTGAAGCCAGAATGACACAACACATTGTGGTACCATACCAAGAATAAAGGCATTCTAAATCTGCAAACATTTTAACCAACTCTACCCCCAAACCCTAAACATCTTCAGATTTGAATTTTAGTTTAGAGCAGGCTTGAAGACTAAGTATGTATGACATATTGTATGACATTTGACAAATGACACATAAGACATTTTGTCATATGAAACAAAAGCAATAAAAGTCCAAAACTCTCACTATAACCAAACCTGCACCAAAGACAGCATTCCCATAACAAAAGAAGCCACATTTTTATGAAGCATTTTTACTATCTTACTTTAAAACAAAACCAACCAACCAAAAAAATAAAACCACACAGAGGAATTTTACATGTGATTCGTACCCACCGCTAGTGGGAATAAATCTTTGAGTACAATAGCTGCTGTTAGACATGCCTAACTTTCAGACAACCATCTATTCATATGACAATGCATCAGGTGAACTGTGACCCTTATTTAAACCAGCCCTTATCTGGAGAGATTCAGGAGCCCTTCATTTGACTGCGCTGTCAGTCACAGCCTTGATGCAATTACTCCTCAACGTATTATTTTTCTCAGCAGATATAAGGTTGCAATGCATGAAGATGGCTTTGGGCCCAAACACAAGGGTGTATTTCTTGCATCTCGTTAAGATCAGTATTCCCAGTAACATGTACTCTGTAATCTTTGTTTCCAGCAAGCTATTACAAGGTGATAGCTCACTTCCAACCAGCAAAACCAGCAGGGCTTTTTCCCTCTTGGAACATCCTCCACAGGCCACACTTGCAGCCTTGCTGAACAGCAGCCACATGATGCGTGCCAGCATGGAAGCAGTGGCTTGAGTTGAGCTCAATGGTCTCCACACCCTAATGAGGAGCAGGAGGAAAGGGCTGGAGAGCACAGCTATTAAAAAACAGGAAAAGGAAGAAGAGAGGGAACAAGAAATGACCTTCTGATGGCTGCTGTGAGCAGCTATGCTTCAGCACGACCTACGCTAGGAACTGCAGGACTCTGCTTTTGGCGAACGGGATGAGGGGTCCTGACTTCTGCCTTGACTGATTATTTATTAAATACACCCAGGTGGATGAAGGAGACCAGAGTGTCACCTGTAGTATTTGGCTGCTGCACAGAGTTGGTGGGAGCAGGTGCCCCCCACCTCCTGGGTGGTTCAGAAGCACCCATACAGGGTTGGGGAGAAGACAGGTCTCCACATTTGTGGCCCTGCTCTGGGTTCCAGGCACAGCGCTGCAGGCGCGGTTGGGCTGATGGGACCTGACAGCTCCTTGGTGCAACTGCACTGTCAGGCCAGGCTTGAGTGGAACAAGTGATACGACAGCAAAAGGCACTCCATCCTATTATCCTTCACCAAGCTGCTTGGTTCCTCCAGACCGCTGCACTTGTATCATTAGCCTTATTTAGAAAGAGATGCCGGAGACGATGGGAAAGTGAGAGCTGGGGATAAGGAGTAATGTTATTCATTCAGGAGACATCTCCAGGGCTTCAGCAAGATGCAAATTGGCTCTATATTAGATGGTACTAAGCACACAGTAACTTTAATATCTTCCCTGTGCCAGGCATATAATCACACAAATTTGCCTTAAAAATCTGGGTGGTGATTGACATTTAAAATGCCACCATCTCTGCTGAGTTGGCTGGGAAGGAAATGCACAAAGGGACAGCAGAGAAACAAGGTGAGAAAAGAGAGAGAAAACAAGCAGTTTCCACAGAAATTAAATTCTGTGTTTAATATTATGATTTCCCAAATACAACTATTTATCATCACAGTAATCAGAGATGCCATTACAATAAATACTTGCTATGGTAGAGTTTTCTACTGTCTGGAGAAAACATAGATCCAATTTAAATACATTCACCTTTGTTCTGTTCTTATTCTGCTAAAGAGTCCTGTGAAACACTTTGTGAAGATAAAGGAAACAAACAATGAACAAGTTAAAGCAGGAATTACAAAAGGAACTACCGAACTCTGAAATAGAATACATCCATGAAACTTCATAGACAGTCTATCCAGTTTTATATTAACAATGACAAAAAAGCTCTTGCTTCAGGATAATAATGTATTTCAGACAAAGATTAAACTCACTTGAAATAAAAATTAACAGCAAAATGACCAAAAAAACATTAAATTCACATCCCTGTATTACAACCAAGATTTCCTCAGTCTGCCTTTATTTATTTTTCAACTACTACCAGCATTCAAAGCTATGTTATAGATACAAAACTTAATAATTCAGATCACCAAAAGAAAACCACCAATAATCAAGATAATTTAAACTTAAAATATCGTAAGAACTACTATTTTCCCTCCTAGAATTTTAACAGATGTTTTATATCCAAGCGTAACAGCAGTTCTCCATAAAAATAAACAAGTGAACACTTTCCATTAAGCAAATGCCTTTTATTCTTGCTGCATTACAGTTTTCTAGTCTCAAGAACTGATCAGAACACCTGCAGAAAACCTGGGGTACTTTAGATGTTCTGGCCTGTATGTCCCTAAACCATTACCACTCCAGCTTCACAGTGGCAAAACTCCTTTCAGGTGACCCCTGAGACTGCCTATGTTCAGTCTCCAGGCAGGGTTCAAGCATTTTTGACGTTTTCATTTCAGTCCATTTCTCCAGTGTCCCTATGGGGGATCCCATACCTATTACCATCTCCCAGGCCATCAGAAAGGGGGAAAAAAGTCTGCTTTTAGTGCTCATCATATTAAAGAATGCATATAAGAGGTTTGCATGAAGCAAATTAAAATATTTTAAGCAAAGAATTACACATCTTCAACTTGTGACAACTGGAAATGTTAGCAAGTGGCCAAAGCACTCAGAGCACGAATCAGATGAAGCAGGATCAAAGACTAAGATACACCCATAAAATACCACACAAAGGATGCCACAAGGAGGGCAGGGAGCTCTGGTTCCCTCAGCTCACAGGATTTCCTCTCCTGCCAATCTAACAAAAACATTTACAGAGCAAACTCAGAAAACTAAGCTGGATTTTTACCATGAGTGCTTGTCCAAATATTCCTATCAGAAGACAAGCCTGCTTTTAATTACCTGAGAAAGTAAGCAGGAAACATGACTTGTGGGATATAACGCTCTCTTTTCAGACCAAAGTGTTTTTGTCTTTTGCCACTTCTTTAAGCCACAATTGCCATCTGTTTCCAGGAACAATATATAACAAACAGGTCTAGCCATGACATTTCAAATCCCACCTGCAATGAAAGTCTGAAAAAGTCAATCAGAAATCAAATCATGGTTGAAAAATGAAGTCATTCTGTGGGTCATTTTTCAGGCAAACAGATGTTTTGAAGCTCCACTTTTCCAGCATTTTTTTTCAGAAGCACCTTGGGGAAGAACCAAGAAATTCGCCCTAGCTCTATGTCCAAATCATTTAATTAATTCTGTTTATGCAGGATTCTCTAGCAGTTTTAATTAGGGCATTATTTGGCTTCTGCACTGCCCTGTGTTGGTGAGGTATTGAAACAGGATTCTCACCACTGACTGGTTCCTTCCTCTTCATTGCTTGAAGGTGTTAAGCAATTTTATCTCACAGAAATATACAGAAAGATACAAACAGAGCATGAGATTTTATGCCTTGCACATAATGTCATGTACTGTAGTACACATTATAGGCAAATAAGGAAAAAAACCCTCCTCTAAATGCAGGGATACAGCATTTTTAGTGTTTCAACAAATCCGCAACTAATCATCTGGCAGACAGACATGAGCTGATGTTTGAAAAGAGAAACAAAAAAAATCAATGCTCAAGTGCAAACTTAAGACATTCACCTCTTGCAAGAGCTTCCCAGCTTTCTGACAGTTGCTGAAAGTATGTTTTTTTTACAGTGGCCTCAAAAACCATCTCATTAGCACAAACACTTCCTGGGGGACCTTGTAAGTGCATTTCCCTTCAGCCAGTAACGTGTTAACTTATTAATTAGAACTGCTGCTGCAGGGTAAAGGAAGAGGAAATTAATTCAAGAACTGCCTTAGCAGGCCAACCTATCTCAGGGACTCTACTCACAGGAGAGCTGTCTGCAATTCAGTTTTGTTTAATTAGTCCCACAAAAAGCAACTGTTCCCTCTGATAAGAGCAGGGCGAGAGCTGCAAAAAACCAAAACCATCTCTTCTATGCATCAATTTAGTTCTTTAATTATTGCATTCTGACATGAAAAACTGTTCGTTCCTTTCCCTCACTGGCAAATCAAGGGCATTAGTCATCAATTTCTGTGCTCTTCGTCTTTATTCTAATGAGCCCAACACTGGAGCAGCTAGGGCTAGTAAATCCCAGGGCTAGCAGGTAATGAACCATAATCATCCCTGTAAAATTTGCTAGAGAGGTTTTCTCACGAATTTATGACTCTACCACATATTTAACTGAGTACTACTGCCAGAGCTGTCATGCTGCACACTGGTTTTAATGGCTCACTGTGACTCCAGTCCTATTGGAAGAGGTGACAAAAACTCCACCAAACCCCAGTAATCAAGGCTTATACTTTGTTTCTCTCTCTGCGTATTCCTCCCACCGGCCTACTGTACTCTTTCACTTTCCAGACCCCTGCAAGCAACAAGTAAAGGATTCATGTCCCTCATACACTTGGGAAGGGGCACCCCTGGATGCATGGACAGACTGGGAATGAGAGGCTGGAAAGCAGCGCCAGGGAAAGGGACCTGGGGGTCCTGGTCAATGGCCAGTTGGACATGAGGCAGCAGTGCCCTGGAGCCAGGAGGGACATCCCTGTCCTGGGGGCATCAGGCCCAGCATGGCCGGCTGGGCCAGGGAGGGATTGTCCTGCTCTGCTCTGGGCTGGGGCGGCCTCACCTCGAATATTGTTTGAAGTTTTGGGTGACACAATATTGGAAAGACATTGAACTATTGAGAGCATCCAAAGGAGGGCACAGGGATGGTGAAGGGCCTTGAGGGGAAGCTTGTGAGGAGGGGCTGAGGACACTTGGTCTGTTCAGCTGGAGGAGACTGAGGGCAGACATCGCAGTTACAGCTTTTCCTGAGGGGAAGAGGAGGGGCAGGCACTGAGCTCTGCTCTCTGGGACCAGGGACAGGACCCAGGGAACGGCTGGAGCTGTGTCAGGGAGGTTTAGGCTGGATATCAGGAAAAGGTTCTTCCCCCAGAGGGTGCTGGGGCACTGAACAGGCTCCCCAGGGAATGGGCACGGCCCCAATGCTGCCAGAGCTCCAGGAGCGTTTGGATAATGCTCTCAGGGATGCACAGGGTGGGATTGTTGGGGTGTCTGTGCAGGGCCAGGAGCTGGACTCGATGATCCTGGTGGGTCCCTTCCAACTCAGCATATTCTGTGATTCAGATCAAGTCCTTTTCTGAGATACAAATCTTACAAGTTTTAATTCTTGTATAGTGACAGGTGTAGAGAGATAATATTCAGACTATAGGAATAAAAGACCAAAAACAGTTTCAGATTTCTTACAGATTTAGAAATAAATTTCTAGAGAGAACTCCTTCCAAATTTTAGATCTCTGAGGTCTGAACTTCAATACTTTAATACTGTCAGTGACACCAACTAAAATCTTTTCCTATTTACACTGTATTTTTTCACCTTCCAAACCACAAAATCAGTTTTCTCTGAATTGTTAGAATTTTTTTTTTGATAGAAAGATGTTAGCTCCTACAAATATTTCTCCCAAAGCAATTAAAACTTACGCCATCCTACTTTACATGAAGCTTTTACAATCGCTTACCTGCTACAGACTCTTTCCCACCTCCTGTCATGCAATGCTAAAAAACTTGACAGATCAAGTTTTACTTTACTCATCTGCTTCTTTTTCTAAGTTACCAAAACTATCCAGATCTAGAAGATCCAATTTTTATGAAAATACGTGTCTTTCAGTAACCCACTGGCCTTTTTCATTTCAGTAGTTAGAACTTCCAGAAGCATGTATTTTCCCAGACATACTGGCATTAGGTAAAGCATCAGAAAAACTAGTAACACTTCACAAGGATAAAAGAAAAGAATCTGTTCTAATCAAGAGAAATTCAGAAATTTAGCAACAAAACCCCTCAAAACAACTAAGTATAAATATAAAGCAGCAATTTAGAAGAATGGTCTAAAGATCAAGGAAAAAAAAATCACCAGAACTGACAGTTTCTAAATAAACCAAAGAGTCTGGTTTAAGTTAGATTATGCACTTGATAATGATCTTGTTCTCCCCGCCACTTAACTCTTAAGGAAAAAATCCCTAACATATAGCCTTCTTAAGGGGTGGTGGTGGAAAACTGTAGGTGGGGGGTATTGTTGGATGCTTTTTTTTTTGAGGGGGTTGGAGATGGCTAGGTTAAAGGCTTTGTGGGTTTTGGGTGGTTTCGTGGGGTGATTTTTTCCACTGAAAAAGAAAATCAAAAAGGTTTTTGCTTTGGCTGCAGAATTACAAACTGTCTTTTCTTTTTTAGTGTTAGTGAATCAGTTACAGAAAAAGATGAACAAAATAATTAAGAGACAACATACAGAATTACAGCTGTAAAATACCACATTGAGAAAGGTGAATTTGTTGGATAACTGAAAGACAGTATCTAACACACACACACACACACACACACACAAGTCACTTTGGATAGCCCCAGAAGATATTTTTTCTTAATACAGGCAGAGGCTAAGAGGTCACAGCAGAAAAAAAACACCCCATAAAACTGCATTGTAGAACAGCCTAAGTTCTGCAATTCTTTTTTTCTCCTCCTAATGATGTAATTGGAAAGAATAAAAAATGGAACAAAAATGCCTGGATACAGATGTTGACTATTTTTTGAATCTTCAGAACTTTCTCACATGCCTAGGGAAAAACAGGTGCTGTTAGAATTGGTTTTTGTCTCTGAGCGCTTAAGGGAAGTCATATGTGCTTTCCTTTCTAGGGATGACTTCCCTTTCTGCCCCTCAAATAGTAATATATTAGCTTACTTCCACGACATATTCCTGATACTGAAATGTATCAATTTGCAAAATAAGCCCAACCTAAAGCATTAGACTGCTTTGGGTTCTTTTTGGCTGTGTAAGAAAGAATTAGTAGATGTAAAAATCTAAATTACTCATCTGTACAGGTCTTTATTACAGGCTTAATTAATTCCAGAGAATTTACTGTGGAATGAGGTAACTACTGGGACTCAGGTGACTTCACTTCTGTGTCATGAGGCAGCTGGTGGACACAGCTGTCTGCACACAGACAAGGCTGGTCAGCCCCTTGCACCAAGAAAGATCAGCACCTCCACAGCCTCATACCCCAGGTTAACCAATGGCAGACCAGAGAATAAACACCATGAAAATAAAAACACAATACCAAACCCAAGTATATTTACACCACTGCAACAGATCACCAGCAAGAGATAAACTGCGAAGAAGTCAGTAGCAAAACAAGACTGAAAAAGCAAAAATGCCATCAAGAAACACTGAAGTAGTTCTGGAACAAGAAAGGCTGGAGACACCAGAAAAAAAAAATACTCAAGTTGCTACTGTATATGACAATTTTTATCCTTTTCTCTCCACTATCTGAAGACTTACGTAACAGTCTTCCTTTTTGAAAGGAAGTATAACTATGAAATATTCTCTCATTTTGGTACTAAGTTTTCTTTCTTGTGAAACAAACAGCAAATGAAGGACTACTTCAAAATAGATACCCACAGTCCATGTTTTGAATTAACCAAGCTAGTCATAATCAATATTTAAAGACACAAATTTAAAACTGCATCCAGCTCCTGGCACCTTCCATGAACAAACACCATTACAAACATACTGCATGAACTTGTGATCGCTTAAAAGGAGGAATTTAAGAGGAAAGTGATGTAACCTTTCAAACCAGCACTACAAAGAAATTGTGGAGTTCAGAATAAGTATCACAGGAAGACAGTGGACATGTTTCATGCATGTTGCCTGTATTCCTACTCACCAGTCAACACAAAACAACGATCTTATCAATAGAATTCATTTCTTTATGTCAAATTAACATTTGTGGTGAAAGGTGGGACAGTCCCTAAGAGGCCAGAACAAAGAGCATAAGAAAGGATATTTCATGCCCAGGTAAACTAGCTGAAGCATCACAAAAATTTGCAAAGAGCAACCCCACAAAAAATAATCTCTCCATATGACACCTTGGGCACAAGCTAACTGTGATTTATTTGTGTGTGCAAACAGTACTTGTCAAAGCTCATCTAATGAAGAGAGTTATCGTTTAAATTAGGGATAAACGCATATATACAAAGTACCAGTTACACCCTTAATTAAGAAGTAACCATGACTGGATCAAAAAGAATCACATCACTGCTATAAAACTGTTCAAGGAAAACAGTCATTTTAACATAGCTCTCCTGTAAGGACTGTTTTCCACTAATTTCCCAGCCCCCAGGATTAATGAAACAGAAACATATGACGATCCATTTTCTCATATTATCTTCAGCATTTCTGAATACCACAGCAACACTGCCCAGAAGACCTACTGAAAAGAGACAATTTTGCTATATAGTCTTACACAATTAAGAACAGGATTCGAGGACTTTGTTATGGAACTGGTTCTGAGAAAAGTCTTTGGGAGAGTTACAGGGTACCATGAAGAGAGATGCACACCTTCCACTTCACAGTGCTGGAAAGGTGAAGATGGCGAAGGATGAAAACTTTCTGACAGCACTGGTTTGCTTAAAATTTTGCGAGTGCTAACGTGACAGCTCACTGCAACACAGATTACAATATTGCTTAAGCAGCATCTTCTAAGAAAATCCCCCACATTATGCACATAAACCAAAAACTTCTTACCTATGACTTCCATCCAGATTTGATTTGTGGATGAAATTCAGTTTAGCATCTGCCCAGTAGAGTTTCTGTTCCTCATAATCCAACGTCAGTCCATTTGGCCAATATATGTCCGTGTTAACGATAATGGAGCGGCTTGAACCATCCATCCCAGCTCGTTCTATCTTTGGCACTTCTCCCCAGTCTGTCCAGTACATGAACCTACAATTATTTGAAAAGAGAAAAGACAAAAAAAGAAAGTGGTCATGTATAAATCTACAACTGGAACACTGACTACAACTTTCAGTAAAAACAAAGGCACTCTCTGTTGGGCAGAGACAACATCTGTGGAGCTCTGCTCTACTGGGTAAGGGGCACATACCCTGTGAAACAAAGCAAAGTTACTTTACAAAAAGCTGAAGAAAAACAACTTAAGACAAACCCACAGTACTGTGGCAGGTTATACTTCCACGTGTTTCTTTATTTCCTTGGGTGAAGTGAGAAAGTTGGAGATATCCAACAGATCTTGACAACCATCTCAAAATTCAGCATTAAACAGCAAAGACAGATACTACAAATTGTCATAAAAGTACAACAGCTTCTTTAATATGCATCAGAATTTAGGAAGGGAACAGAAGAAGGTGTGCTTACAGCAGACTTACAGCAGACACAGCTGCATGTGATGCAGTGAAGTGGATTTGATGGAAGACTAATTCATGTCCTTTTATTTCCAGAGAAAATCTGAGACAAGCAGCTAAGTCAACACGCTTAGAAGCACAGCTTGCATCCAGTAACTGAGAAAAACACTCTGTAAAATCTTTTAAGACTGGACAAGCAAGTTTTAAAACATGTAACATCCACCAATTTTTAAAGATTAATTACCAAGTAGTGGGGAGAGGGAAGCTACTCAGTTGCATTCAAGACTGAGGCAAAGCAAGTGAAACCACTTTATTTTGGCTGGAGACTAGCAGGGGGTGAGAATATTTGTCCTTTTTCTGCAGGTGGTAGAAAATGGATTTACTTTTGTGGGTTGTTGACAGAAGGCATAACTAAACTGAAGTAACACAGAATATAAACAGATCAGCCGAAGTGTGCCCATGGTGCTTGCTGTGTTTTGTTGTTGCAGCTGGAACAGACTACTGTCCTAAATTGCTTCTCATAACCTCATGACATCTGCCAGCACTACCTGCTTGTATCTGTGCTCTTAGCCTGGCTCAGTCAACACAATCCAGATTAGGAAAGAGCTGAAGCCTTTAAACTAACTCAGATCATCACACAACCACAACAGGTCAGTATATGGTGCCCACATGTGAGGAGGCCTAGCCACCCATCCTCTAAAGGAAAACAAATGTGCAACACATTTAAGAAACACTTGCAGATGAAGTTATTCTTGGCAAAGATTTATTCTTTTTTTAGCATTATTATTATTTTAAAGAGTCAGGAAATTCCATCTCATATCTTCTCCCTTAATTCATGTCTACAGCATGTTTGTTTTAATGTGCAGCAATATCTGTGGACAGAAATATAGCTGATTAACACAAATATTGTCCTATTTGATCCCAAGTGAGTCATTCTTCATGGAGCAACATGTTTATCTTAATACAGAGCACAAAAATATCTGAAGAGAACATGTGAGATTTCTCTAAGCATAAACAAGTGCCTCAGATAAACTGGTTTTTCATCAGGAAGAAGGATAAACCCCAAATAATTTCCGGATAGGTAGCACAGTAGCAAGGCATCTGGCCAAGCTATGCAGTAAGAAAGCACACTTGAAAAAAGAAATGTTACAAAAAGTCAGGCAGCATTTCACCAGTGAGCATGTGAGAAAGGAGAGAGAAAAAGAGAGATTTACTTTTAACTTCTTTAAGACAGCCCTTCTTTGCCCCAGCTGTCAAGTCTCAGACTTCCAAATCAAGGTTAACAGGTTCCAAGGCTCTGACCAGCCTGCTGGACTGATTTTTTCGGACTGAAACAGCTCATTAATTGCTGTACAGCCTCATATTCTTTTCTGTCTCACTCTCACCTCTCATGCACGCTGCAATTACTCAAGCAAAAACAGGTAAGGGTAGTTTGGTAAGAAAGAAAAGGCTTCCGAGACTTCACAAAACCAGCCCTATTTCATCTGTCAGAGGAACACACACACACAGAGAACTGGCTTTAAGATTCAGTAATAGTTCCAATCAGCTCCAGTGACCTCTGTGCACTTTCTTCAACAGTTCGGTTTTTTTTCACTATCACATGTTTGTTTTCCTCCACCTTGCTTGAAAGCCTGTGAATTTTAATGTCTCTATTAAAAATCTTTGGAACCACCCATGCTCCAGCTGGTGACAGCCATGCAGACAAGGTAAGGGCCATTCTTCCTCTTCCCCATCCTCTTCAAACACATTTAGTTATTTCAATAGGAAAAAAAAAAAAAAAGCCACCACCAAAGCCCATGGGATGGAACAAAATATTAAGAGAAAAGTAATGTCTTGTGCTAAATCATCTACTTATACTTTGCTATACAATTAAAATCCAGGAATCTAGATTTTAATTTAACCAGCAGACTCTGGAAATGGTTGTGTGCTGTTATAAAAATCTGAAAGAAAAACCAGAACAGCAACAACAAAGTGTATTTCTTTTTATCTGTGCTTGTAATTTTTAATATTACAGAGTCATGCTCCCCTCCAAAGAGTGAAGGAACGTAAGTATTTGACATACACTTATAGAAGAGAGGAAGGTTCTTAGACTTAAATAAAAAAAAATTAGTTGGTGTTTTGTTTGGCTGTGGCCCAGAATGTTGATTTATCTTAAAGGTTATCCCATCATTAAAAATTATAAACAAATAGAGAAAGAGTTTTGATAGTTTTTTCCTACAAATGTTTTTCTATGCCTCTTTAAATCTAGCATTTTTTGGTTTTTGCATCCTGGTGCATAAGGTGAATCCAGGCAATAAAACTTCCACTTAAAAAGCCTCAGAAACCACTATGCACTGTACAGTTGTAACTTCACAGTTTTGATTTGCCTGAAATAGAAGGTTTTGCCATAGCAAAACAAAAACCCAACCGAACAAAAAGGATGTAACAGCATGTCACAGTTCACTCTGCGCAATGAACAAATACAATAAGTAACAGAGCTTCTTTTCTAAAAAGCCCATGAAGTCTAGGCACTGTGATGGCAGAACATCCCACATCCAGAGAAAAAAGCTCACAGACTACAAATGCCAAGATTACATGCCATAATTTAGCACTGATTTCCGACAGTACGCAGAGAAGGAGAGAAATTTATTGCCAGCACCCATGAGCTTTGCAACTTTCTGATCCGCAAACATTCACCTTCCTGAATGTTATTCAGTGGCAAGAGCAGCTGCTTAATTGGGACAGCTAATTATTTGGTGAGGTCCTTCACGGTGAATGCCCCAACTTTGCAATTATGCTTGGTTCAGGCCCTAAGAACTTCTGAGCTCTACAGGAAGCTGCCAAACTTCAGAGCCTGCAGCAGCCCCTGTGGAGCTCATCAGCTCTGCAGTGGACCCTGTGAAACACAGCCTGCTCCAGCTCCAGCACTAACAGGACTGGCACTCCTCTACCCCAAAAATACAAAGTTAAACAAGAGGCACTGGAGTAGTTCAGAAAAACTACGCACAATAAATATGTTCAGTTACTGAAAATAGCTCTTGACTTGAGAAGAAATGTTCAGGAGTTTATGAAAAGACATTTGAATCAAGTGACCCTTCAGGTACCTGAACGGAGACTCTTTCTGAGGCAAGTTCACAAAGGGAGGAAAACTGCAACCCAGAAGCACACAGCAGTATTGAAAGACACAGAAAATGGATTTTCAAATAAGGGTACTAAAAGTATGACAAGAAGGTTTTAGTACAAAGTCTCTCAACTGACTGCAAAAGTCAGAAAATATTTTCGGTCCTTTAGGAAAAGCAAAAAATGTACATATAAATTAAATATGGAAATAATCCTTCATAAAAGAGAGGAAGAAATATCCTTTGGGGATACAATCAAGATAAACATGAGAGAAAAGATGTTCTTAGCTAGCTGAGAACTGTACTCTTTTACAATAGCTTGTCTCTGTAAATAAGTGTATTAGTTGATTGAGTGGATTAGTTGAATGTAATTTTCAGAGCTGCTTTACAATAATATCTTATGTTAATATTCAGTGCAGTCAACATCATCTTCTGTGCCAATTACCCTATCTGCAGCTTTTCGGTTGCCTCTACACCACTCTTGCACATACTAAGAGCAGCTACGTGAGGAATGGGTGTGAATTAAGCAGGGAACTGTTAACATTTTAACACACTGAATCTTTTACTTTTTACCCTTATTTTGGGTTCAGAAGCCCACAGGTTCCCAACAGAGCTGCAGTTTCCCATTGCAGGTAGGCACGGCTAGCTCTGAACCACCTGCCTTAAGCATTGCTATGTACACTGGACAAAACCAAACCAAGATTTCTCACACTGAAAACCAAGCCTTTTTTATTTCCCCCTTCTGCAAGGCATCAGTGTGTCTAGGAAATGACTGAACGAGCCAGATGTGCTGAAAGTGTTGACAAGCAAGCACCAGTGGGCCCAGCTGTGCCTCTTTAACTGTCCCCACCCAGACCCTCCATTTCCATCCCTTGCACCTCGGGGAGGGTGGAGGACGAACACAACTCCACAGGTGCTTGAATCTCAGCTATTGAATTTCACAGCCCAGACCATCAGCATCAACCTAGACAGGGGTCTCTGTCCAGCGACTGGAACACAGTGACCTGTGACAGGCACACCTCTATATGGCATCACTGCTCACACAGCCGGAATCTGTGCAGGAACAGGGGTCATCGTGGATAAATCACTGCAGCCTCCGTAGCTCACTTGTCAGGGATGCTGAAAGACTCGACTGACAAGTGGGAGAAATCCATGTGTAAAATTCCACTATACACACCAGTCAAATCTCTACTGGGACAGATATTTTATAATGCATACAAATATTTTTCCCAGTATACTCTATACTGGTTCCCTCAAGATGAAGATGCTGTCCTGGTGATAGCACTTCCATGCAAATGACTGCATTTATCCTAGGACATCAGGCAGGATACTAATCAAGCAAAACCCATCTGTAACCAGGATGGCAATATGGGGATTTCCACTTTAGAGCTGGCTATAGTCTCCTACTCTGACCTTATCTAGCAGGAGAAATAAAATTATCACCAGACTTCCCTTTTCTTGGAATCGTTTTCTAAAATAAGGGATAAATGCAAACATTCCACTTTTGGAATGAAGAAACGCTGTGATGAAGAGATCAAAACTTGACGCTTTGTCTCTAGCTCAGTATCAAGAACAAAGTATAAAATTGGAATGAGATTTTGTAGATGGCATTCATAAACCCTGAAAATAATGCTTTAGAAAAGCCACTGAAAGTCTTTCATAGGAAATCAACATGGAAGCACAAACCTACATGATATTCTCATTTCATAACCAAAAAGAAAAAGCTCAGTATTCAAGCTAGTTACCATGGCCTCTGTTTTCAGGTATTCCAGTTTAAAGAAAATGCTGGGCAATCTGACAAAACAGATGAGAGATTGTTTTTCATTTACACCCAGACATTTCTGAGGGTCTATAGAAAGTAAGGTTTGACTTGGCTGTCAAACCAAACATACAGGGATGCACTGCAGCGTCTCATGCCTATGGCTGTCCTTTTGGTCACAGATCCCCAGGAAAAAGAGAAAGACGTTCATTAAAAACACAAGAAGCAGCTATTTTTTTGCTGAATGCTCACAAAAGCAGAATTTTAATTGTTTGAGCAGGTGGAAAGGTCTCTTGCTCCTTGAACTTGTAAATTAACCTTTCCTCTCTCCGGACACAAAAGGTTAAATGATGTGCCTTCCACAGTTAGGAAACAAAAGCCATTTTTTGGTTTCTCCTAGAGCAAGCAGGAAATAAAGCTTGTCAAAACTCAGCAGCATTTGAAAAACAGTATTTGAAACAACAATTTTCCCAGTCGAAGCCAAAAAAACAGAGAGGGATAGAATTTCCTCTCTCTGTTACCGATTAACACCATCCCTAGACCCTTGCTGACTGCAAGACGGAAGCAAGATGCAAATGTGCTTTGGAAGACTCCAGCCAGCACTTTGCACAGGAACCACTCCAGATAATACACCAGGCCCTGCCAAGTTCAGACAGCAGGTAAGCCAACAGAAAACTAAAACATAATTCACGTAACAGGAGATGGACAAAATAAGAGAAGAAAATCCCTTGCCTTCCAACCTACCTCGGTTCTTCAAATATAACATGAAAATAAAGGAAAGAGAACCAGCTGGCAGTTTTGACACTTTCAAAAAAACAAACACACAAACAAAAATACCACAAACCAACAACTGTGACAGAGTCTCTCAAGAGGCCAGGAAAGAAGCTGAGCCAGAACACGTGCTGGGTCACTCTGCAGGGCTGAGGAGTCTGACAGAGGTCTGCTCTGGCAACGCCTCCAGCATCGCCCAGGAGGAGCCCACATACACAGAAATACACCTTCCAAATAGCTCTTTAAGAAACTGCTGAAAGGTGCAGATCTCTACACACCTGTGAACTGAAAAAAATTATGAAAGCCTAGTACAAAAGAATATTTAGCTACATTAAAACTACAAGCGGAGGGAATCAGTGAGAAAATGGTGGGATCACAGTTCTTCACGTTTCTCGGATAAAATTTACCTTCTTTGTAAAATGAAAAAAATCTGTTTCTTTACAGGGACTTGCACTAAAAATACAAACATTTGTACTGCACATATTTAGTTTGTAAATGGGGATTTAGAATTCCATAATTTCAAAGAGCCTTGGGTTGAACCTAGACAAGTCAGCTGCTACAATAATTTTTCCCTGCTTTTTCAGCTCAGTCATAACCAAACTTGTTTCTTATATAGGAATAAAAAACTGGAATTATTCTCCACGTCTCCCTATACATACTGAATGCAGGAAGGGCAGAAAGATTATTCCCTATACTTGTATTTTAAATTGAAGCCCTAGACACACACACACTTCTCCATGGCAAGAGAGCACAGTCGTATGTGCCAGTTGTGTTGCTCGGTGAATGAGGGCACGAGAGACAAATCTGCCATTTGGCATTCTGGGCATTTTGTTTCTCAGAAACAAAAATCTAGGCATCACCCTGATGCCTAAGGAGGCCAACCTAGAACCAGAGACTAGACAGGAGTAAGGGAATAAAGGTGGATATTTATTTGAAAGGCCTTCAGAGGTACACCCTGGGCAGGCCAAAGGCTACACCCAAGATGGACCCCGAGTCACGAGTTCTTCACACTTTTATAGGTTTGGTCCATTTGCATATCAACCCAATTTCACCAATTAAACTTTAGCTAATGATGGAATTTCCCCTCAGCTTGCCCCCCTTCTCAAGATGCTGGGTTACACATTTTGGGCCTAGGCCGGGCTGGGTGTCCTTGGAGAGCAGCCTGGAGAGGCTTTGTTCTGTCTGTCTCAGCATGAGAGAGCAGCAGCTCACAGGCTACAGGGCACTGCAGAGTTACACACCAAGAATACAGAATTTGAAAAATATAAAAGTTAAAACCTAAGGCACCACCCCATTGCTGTGCAAGGTTTGGAGTTATGAACTCCTCCATTCCAGGTACTCCACATATACATCAGCTACATCCTGCAAACAGAATGTACACAACCGTCCCAGCAATCCTTAAAGCAGATCCAGCGTACAATGCACACAGTTTTTAACCAAGACCCACTCATTCATTCAACTTCATTCTCTGATTTAATGGAAGTTTACTCTAAGTTGGGGCCCATCAATCCCCTGATGCAGTTAGTTCACCATAACATCAACTGGGTAGCTGTGCTAAAATATGGACGGGGGAGGGGGATGGGGGAGGAGAGGGGAAGGAAAGGAAAGGAAANGGAAAAGGAAAAGGAAAAGGAAAAGGAAAAGGAAAAGGAAAAGGAAAAGGAAAAGGAAAAGGAAAAGGAAAAGGAAAAGGAAAAGGAAAAGGAAAAGGAAAAGGAAAAGGAAAAGGAAAAGGAAAAGGAAAAGGAAAAGGAAAAGGAAAAGGAAAAGGAAAAGGAAAAGGAAAAGGAAAAGGAAAAGGAAAAGGAAAAGGAAAAGGAAAAGGAAAAGGAAAAGGAAAAGGAAAAGGAAAAGGAAAAGGAAAAGGAAAAGGAAAAGGAAAAGGAAAAGGAAAAGGAAAAGGAAAAGGAAAAGGAAAAGGAAAAGGAAAAGGAAAAGGAAAAGGAAAAGGAAAAGGAAAAGGAAAAGGAAAAGGAAAAGGAAAAGGAAAAGGAAAAGGAAAAGGAAAAGGAAAAGGAAAAGGAAAAGGAAAAAAAAAACCTATCAGAGATATAACCTCTCTTCCCTCAGCTGAAATTGGGAAACATGTTTGCTATCATGAGATCCTTTTGCAACTTTTCCTCTGTGAGATTTCTTTTTTTATCATTCCAAGTCTTTAATCAGTAAAATATCCCCTTGTTATTCAGCCCCTCTCTCAGTACACAGCTACCAACTGGATGATTTTTATGTTCTTCATTCCTGACTCCTCCAAGAAGCCCTATAGAACTTTAATGTTCTGCCAGGCCATGCTGAATCTTACCCTCCATATCGTATTTCAGCACTCTGCTAATTCTTTTTTCATAGTTTTCATCCTATTGTTTGGTATGTAAATCAGGCTTCCTTACATGTAACCATCATTCCTTGGGCTTTTTTTAAAATTCAATTAATTCATGTCATCTAGGGGTTCAGTACATTTTCAGTGCAGCTCCTGTCCTTGTGATTTATCAGTTTGTTGATACGGAAACCAACCTGATGCCACTTTGATCATCCACTAGAATTACTACATCACTTATTCTCCTCTAAGAAAGTGGCACACACCAATTAATCTTTTCACACCACAGGATTACATAAAATACGGCCTTGTTTTTAACCAAAAGCTACGTGATATTCATTACAAAACAACAAAAAAATGGGGGTGGGAGGAAGAGGAGAGATTTCTCTATAGAGGATAAGAAGAGTAGAAATAAAGGGACACATTGTAATTAATGCATAACGAGACAGGTTACATTACACCAGATTTGGTTAGAGACCTAATTCTGGAGATACAAACACAGGTAGACTTGGCTTTTATTGAGAAGAAACTATGTTTTCCCAGAGCATTTAGAAAGGCCCATGAAATGTGGTCTGAATACTGGCCAAAGGCTTTGTACTCAGATGGAACAAACACCATTTGTATTTTTTATAGTGAAAACGTTATTGTCAAATAACTGAGATGTCTGAGACTTCACTCAAGCTTTTTCTAGGTTAGATTTTGGTATAAAGGAAGTAAGAATGCTTCTACTTTTCCATTCCTACTGTAAACAGCTAAATATTAAGTACTTGGATTCAATTTTTATGAAAAAAGTTGCATTCTACAGCAACTATTATGCATCTGGAATTCTGAAGTTAAAAATCAGTTAAAACTGCTTTAAATCCAGGTCATTAACATTCCTCCCTACAAGCTTCTTTTGCAGGTCACTCACCTGCTCTTTAAGTAAGAGCCACCATTAACTTGCATACAAATTGCTTCCAGCACAGAGGTACATCAAAAGTGGGAAAAAATTCCAAATCCTTGCCCTAGTACAGGCCTCACTCACAAGACATCTTCTAACAAGGGACAAAGAAAACGCCCACCAAATATTACACTAAGGGAAAAAACCCAAGTATGTTTCCAATCACTCGAGTATAAAACTCACTCTAGTTTAAACCCTTCATCTCAAGCCTGAATTGCTCAGCAGAAAAAAAGTGCTGATAATTTGCCATCAGCTCACAGAATTTTAAAAAATTATACTAAATGCTGTTAAAAGGTTTTTATAAAATCTAGGCTGCTTAGAAACAGAGAAGTGTTCTTCCCTGTTTTCCTTACAGCATCTGCATTTGGGAAAAAAAGGATCATATTTTGAGCAATTTAATTAGATAAAACAGCAAGTTTTGAAACTCAGCTGCTGCTTGGGAGGGCAAGTGAGAAATGGATACTACAGAAATGATATCATGATACACTAAAAATCCTAGGAAGGGGAAGCCTACATTTGTTTAGCAACAATGTGGGGAACTATTGCATACATAAGCGGCCTCTAGAAATTGCCCATCTTATATAAAATCAGAGATTTTAAACATCAGCAAAACCCCCAGTTTTCTTTGTGTGCAACTTTGATGTTGACAGAAGCATAAAGTAAGACTCCAGCAGTATTTTGTGCATATAAATAACGTTTCTTTCTTGCCCAATAAATACTTTACCTATAAAAGTGATCCTTCTGCTTGCAGTTGCTTTTGCCACTCAAGGCTGCCACTTTTCCACCTCTCTCCTGCATCAATGCAGAGGGCAGAGAGTTGATGCAGGAGGGCCCAAAAGCTTCTCTCCTTACACCTACTGCTGGCTACCTTCCTCTGCTCTTACCCCACTCCGAAACCCTCCAAAGGGGGGTAGAAGATGTGCTGGTGACAATACACCAGGAGGAAAAAAAAAGTAGAGATGTGCAGAAGACCCAAAACCAGTGCTGTTACCAAAGAAGCCCACCTAGGTCAAATCAATTATCTTATTTTCAAACCATGCAAACTTAACAAAATCTGTCTAGTTCAAAGCTTTTCCTGCAGAAGATAATAACTTGAGTAGTTTTATAGAAAAACTCATTCAACTGTTTTAACAAAACATGTAATTGTTCTTTGCATTTAACTTGCAAAGCTGTCACATTAAACAAAACACTAACTACAGATAAAGTAAATTATATGCTAATAGATGTATAATAAGCATATTATAAGAATGAACACACATCTCAAAAACAAATAAACATCTTTTCTATATCTAAATATATTGTGAATTTACAGTTCAGTACTTTAAAGACTCACTGTTAGGTATGAAAGACCTTTCTAGTATATAACTGTGTTATATTAGAAAGCTAGCAGTCCCTCTTATTCAGCTATACAATGCTCCCAAGTTTTCCATGTAGGAATAGAAAATGGCAACTTTAAACATGTGACTTAAACTCACGTAATATCTGTTGCTGTGTTTTCACTCACTACAGTTCATCTGTTAAAAAAAGGCAGAACAAAAGGCACAGAGAAAACAAAGAGTTGGGAAAATTAAACTTAAGCACAGCAAAATCCAGTATGCATAGGTGAGGAAAATTTCTTACGGCCCTGAACCAGTAGGAGAAATCTGCTTGCAGAAATTGAGGAGCACAGAAGGAGATCAGGCACTAACTGGGTTTGAATAGGTTGCAAAAGGGGAGCTCTAACAGTGCCTCTTTTACTGTGCTCCTTACAGGTCCTGTACTCTTTAGACTTTTAAAGGAAAAAAAAAGAAAAGAAAAAGACACCCACCAAGTTACAGCTTGCTCAAAAGAAGAAACAGTGCTTGGGACAGTTGCGGTTTTAGTAATTTTGTGGGTACACAGCACCACGACGGGTAATTCATTCTATATGCATGATATATATTCACCGTAATTTACCCTTTGGAACAGCCCATTGGAAACATCACCACTACTGGTCACTATCAAAGGGGAAGGCGAACAGCCACGTTCCCACATTCTGAAGGATTTAAGCCAGCAGAATCCATGAAATGGCATGTCTGCTTGTATGTGGATACTCCTTGTTGCAAATTTGTTTTTTAGTTTTCATTTTGCTCTGCAGCCAAACTTACTGCTTCATTTAATGGGAATCTAAAACATTCAAAAAGGCCCTGCAGAGACCTGGAGAGATTAGAGGGCTGGGCAGTCACCAACCATTTAAGTTCAACAAGGGAAAGTGCCGGAATCTGCACCTGGGAAGGGGCACCCCTGGATGCATGGACAGACTGGGAATGAGAGGCTGGAAAGCAGCGCCAGGGAAAGGGACCTGGGGGTCCTGGTCGATGGCCAGTTGGACATGAGGCAGCAGTGCCCTGGAGGCAGGAGGGACATCCCTGTCCTGGGGGCATCAGGCCCAGCATGGCCGGCTGGGCCAGGGAGGGATTGTCCTGCTCTGCTCTGGGCTGGGGCGGCCTCACCTCAAATATTGTGTGAGGTTTTGGGTGACACAATGTAAGAAAGACATGAAGCCATTAGACAGTGTCCAAAGGAGGGCACAGGGATGGTGAAGGGCCTTGAGGGGAAGCTTGTGAGGAGGGGCTGAGGACACTTGGTCTGTTCAGCTGCAGGAGACTGAGGGGAGACATCGCAGTTACAGCTCCTCCTGAGGGGAAGAGGAGGGGCAGGCACTGAGCTCTGCTCTCTGGGACCAGGGACAGGACCCAGGGAACGGCTGGAGCTGTGTCAGGGAGGTTTAGGCTGGATATCAGGAAAAGGTTCTTCCCCCAGAGGGTGCTGGGGCACTGAACAGGCTCCCCAGGGAATGGGCATGGCCCCAATGCTGCCAGAGCTCCAGGAGCGTTTGGATAATGCTCTCAGGGATGCACAGGGTGGGATTGTTGGGGTGTCTGTGCAGGGCTGGGAGTTGGACTCAATGATCCTTGTGAGTCTGTCCAACTCAGAATACTCTGTGACTCTGTGAAAAGCTGGTGCTACTGACAATCTGGTGTTAAAAACATCTTAATACAACCCCCCAGAACAACTGCACTTCAACAGCAAGTGAGAGTTAAGCAGAAGAAATGCCAACTTAGTGATTAGTAATGAAATTCACAGAGAAATTGCATTTCCCAATGTGTAAACTTGTGTCACATTCTGACCCGTAATCTTCATGCTAGGCAAGATCAACTGTTCTCCAAAGTACAACTGTACCCACCCAGGGGTGGCAATGCAACACGAGAGGTGTTGGTGTCAGCTGGGGCACTACTCCTTCCTGACTGCTGACATAAAATGCTGGGGTTCAGCCCCTTTTCCACTACAGAATTGCTTTAGGGGGATGACTGACTGGAAGATACAAATTGTCAAATTTCTCATCCCTCAAACCACACTTTATTTATTATTACTCTCCCACTATCCCCACTATATCCCAAAAGCAGCTGTTTTAGCACTTGGTGTAACGCTGTTTCTCTCCACTATAAATTAGTTGTTTCTCAAGCTGACTGAACACTGCATCAATTCGCCATCAATCCAAGTTCACCAAGCACCCATTATTCACTCTCTTGGAAGCAGGACAGCATTAGTATTGTTTTATTGAAGAGGACAAAGCACTTGTACTCCAAAAGTCTCACAGTCCACAGGGTGAAAAAGACCGGGGCCAAAAGACAGCTGCATTAATAGTGGCAGCACTGAGCATGACTGCAGAAAGCTTGTGTCCAAGCTGTGTATAATTTACAGGTTTTGCTGTATATTATTTCTGTCCCAATGCAAAGTATGGTTAGTACATCTGTGTTCTGGGTTTTCCTTTAAGCTTACATTTTTTATGGAGATGTGTAACGTGCTCATACAACCTGATCCCCCAAAGTTTTGCATCAGCTAGTGCTTGTAGAAAACCGTAAGTAAAATCTCATATGATGTGTGCATATGTATGGATGTTCTTTTCCTTGGGAGCTGAGTTTATGTCCACCAGTGATCAAATCAAATCTCAAGTGCAACGATTTCTGAAAACTGACTGCATACACTTGCAAAAAAAATTTTTTTGCTCTACATTTAATTTACTCCTTTCATATCAGGTCCTCTTTTTAGTCTGTCCATTCAGTGGTCTGCTTCAGATAATACTTTCCTTTGTTATAAGTCATGAACAGTAATCCCTTCATGGTTGTTATCCAATTTTACCAAAGGCTTTAATCTGCTTTATTGACAATTACTTTTTAACTACTCTTCTCTGAACCGAGTTGTAATAAAATGGATCTCCAGTTCTGCAAGTGAACAAAAAACAAATCAACAAATGACCCAGAGTTTGGAATTACCGCTGAGGACAAAAATATGTTTGGAAAATGAATTATATGAAGCAATTCAAATAGAGTAATTCTAATAATATACAGAAGTGGTGGCAACAGTAAGAATTTGCCCCAAGTGTGTAAGAAATATAGATGGTGAATTTATTCACGGGAGTCTTAACTCTTTATAACCTTGCTCCTCTTCTGTTCCATGGACTGCTGTGAGCTGCAAGGATAGGATGGTTTTGCAGCGCTAACAGTGAGGAGGCAGAGGACCAACCCTTTGGATAACAAAGGGCACAGGGACCTGTGGCACATCCAGCTGACCAGACACTCAGAGACAGGAGTGACAGCCCCCAGACTTTGCTGCTCTTAGACTGTGAGGGTAATAAAAGGCCAGGGTTTCCTTTGTTCAGCGCCTCAGAAGCACCCAGCTCCAGCTGTTATTTTGTTATTTAGCTATTGCACCAAGATAAAATTATTTTAAGGATAGACACATCTGACACTCTGCTATGAGAAACCTGGTCTGCCTGGGTGAGTGTGGGGTATGCAGCTGAAAGAGCTTCGGTTCCAGCTCAGGTGGCGCAAAAGTGACTGCCAGAGTGGTCCTGGATGGTCCAACAAGGAACTTCCCTCAACACCTCCCACTAAGAGCTTGATAGAACCACACCGATTGCATAAAAGGGATAGCTAGACCAGAAAGATACACTCTGTTACTTTACAGCGGTAACAAATGCATATTTAGCTTAACTTTACTAATTAAACATCCAAGAAAACAGGCACTGCAGCTTTTCGACAGCAGTAGATATGTCCTAAAAGCTTCTTCTAATCAACTCCCTTCCCACACCAGTAACAGTGCCAATCCCTAAGCCACAACTCAGAAATTTGAAAAAAGGGGGTGAGACAATTAGATTTTTCCACCTCAAGTCTAATTGTCTCATTTCTACAGGATCAACTGAGCAAGCTGACATAACTACTTGCTTGAGAAAGGGCTTTTCCAGTGCAGCAAGAATTCATTCTGTAAACAAGCCCTTTTCTAGGATAGTATTCAATACCATGCTCTGTACTCAGGGAAGCTAAGAAGCTGAAATTCCAAGTAATACATAGAATTACAGGGTGGTACATACTGATGACTTTATTATCCCCTTAAGATTCTTGGTATAAAAATCTCTACTCAGAGCCCTTCAGCGCTCCTCTATACTGGGCTGCGATGCCTAAAAGAAGATTTTCCAAAGCGAATTCAGACATCAATGCATAACAACCATGAGGACTCCTATTAAAAGGGGGAAAGGGGAGACTCCACACCCTCTCTGGATCATCTGTTCAGGGCTTGGTCACTGCCGAGGGAAGAAGTTTTGCCTCCTGTCCAGGTGGAACCTCCTGGGATCAGTCCCTGCCCGTGGCTCTGGTGCCATTGCTGGGCCCCATGGAGCAGAGCCTGGGCCCTGCTCTGAGCCCTCCCTGCAGACAGGGACACACAGGGACACACAGGGACACACAGGGACACACAGGGCTGAGGGCCCCTCTCAGCTGGGGCTCCTCTCCAGGCTGGACAGCCCCAGCTCCCTCAGCCTTTCCTCATCAGGGACATGCTCCAGGTCCTTCATCTCTGCAGCCTGCACTGGCCCCACTCCAGGAGCTCCATGTCCCTCCTGTCCTGATGATCCCAGACCTGGCCACAGCTCTCCAGATGTGCCTCACAGGGCTGAGCAGAGGGGCAGGATCACCCCCTGACCTGCTGACACTGCAGTAGGTGTCCTGTCCTGAGGCATCCCAGGATGGCACTGGCCCTCCTGTCCCCCAGGGCACTGCTGGCTCATGGACAGACCAGCCCCCAGCCTGTACAAGTGCCCAGGATTGTTCCTGCCCAGGTGCAGGACCTGCATTTGCTCTTGTTGAATGTCAGATGGTTCCTCCCTGCCCACCTCTCCAAGCTGTGTCTCTCTGAAGGGCTGCACAGCCCTCGGGGCTATCGGCTGCTCCTCCCAGCTTTGCACCATCAGTGAACTGCTGAGGAGGCATCGACCCCTCATACAATCACTGATGAACAAGTTAAACAACACCGAGCCCAGAACAGAGCCCTGGAAGACACCACTAGTGACAGGCCTCCAACTAGACCCTATGCCACTGATCACAACCCTCTGGGATCTGTCTCTCAGCCAGTTCTCAGTCCACCTCACTGTCCACTCATCCAGCCCACACTTCTTGAGTTTGTCAGTGAGGATGTCATGAGAGGCAGTGTCAAAACTCTTGCTGAAGTCAAGGCAGACAATATACACTGCTCTACAACTACCATCCAAGTAGTTGTTTCATCGTAGAAGGCAATCAGGTTGGTTAAACATTACTTACTTTTAGTGAACCCATGCTGACTGCTCCTGATCATCTCATCTTCCATGTGAACAGAGGTAGCCACCAGAATGAGGCACTCCATCACCTTTCCAGGGATTGAGGTGAGGCTGACTGGTCAATAGTTCCCAGGGCCCTTCTTGCCCATTTTGAAGACATGAGTAACATTTGTTTTCTTCCAGTCCTCAGGCACTTCTCCTGATCTCCATGATCTCTCCAAGGTGATCACGAGTGGCCTCACCATGCTCTCTCAGCATTCATGGATGCATCCCGTCAGGGCCCATGGACTTGTGCACTCAAGTTTGTTTAACTGTTCTCTGACCCAATCCTCCTTAACCAAGGGAAAGTCTTCTTCCTGACATTCCTTTACCCTGGTCTCCTGGGACAGGGATCCTGGAGGGCTGGTCTCATCAGTGAGGACTGATGCAAAGGCAGTAGCCAATAACTCTGCCTTTTCTGTGTTCCCTGTTACCAGGCCCCCTGCCCTCCACCTACTAACGGGCTCACATCATCCTTCATTTTCCTTTTGTTATTGGTGTATTTGAAAAAGTCCTTCTAGTTATCCTTGACATCCTTGGCCAGATATAACTCTAGATAGGCCTTGGCCTTTCTAGTCTCATTCCTACTTATCCTGACCACTACTCTATATTCACTCCAAGTGGCCTGACCTTGCTTCCATCTCCTGTGAACCTTTTACTTATACTTGAGCAATGACAGGAGCTCTTTGTTCATCTATAAATGAATGGAGGTTCTCATGCCCTCAGCCTGACTTCTTTCATTCTCATTGCAATGCATCATTCTTGAGCCTGGAGGAAGTTAGCCTTGAACATCGACCAACTCTCCTGGACTCCACTTCACTGCAAGGTCTGCTCCCATGGGATTCTTCCAAAAATATCCTGAAAGAGGCTTAAGTTACATCGCCTCATAATCTTGCTTACTGTCCTGCTATCTCTTCATTCAACACTGAACTCCACAATCTCATGGTCACTACAGCCAAGGCTGCCCTCAGCCTTCACTTCTCCACTAAGGCCTTCCAGGTTGGTTAGTATGGGGTCGAGGAGCACACATTCCTTGTGGGATCCTCTCACTGACAGGAAGTTATCATCAAGGCTTCCCAAGAACCTCCTGGACTGTTTGTGCTTTGCTGTGTAGCTTCTCCAGTAGATACCAGAGTAGTTAAAGTCCCCAACAAGAACCAGGGACTGTGACTTTCAGACTGCTTCCAGGTACCTCATCCACTCCCCTCCTCCTGACTGGGCAGCTTGTGGCACACAGCCACAACAGTGTCACCCTTACTAGCCTGTCCTTTTGTCCCAACCCACAAGCTCTTGACTCACTCATCCTCCTCACCAAAACACAGATCAACACATTCCAAGTGCTGCCTCACATAGAGGGCAACTCCACCACCGCTCCTTCCTGGTCTGTCTCTCCCAAACAGTGTGTAGCCCTTCATGCCAACATTCCAGTCACAGGAGCTATCCCACCACATCCCTGTAATCTCAATGAGACCAAAGCCTTGGGGCTGTACATAGATCTCCAATTCCTCCTGTTTGTCTAGGAAGCTCCAGTTTCTTGAACAGGAATAGGAAAGCAAAATGACCCTATTGCTCAGTTTTTTACATCATGTTCAGGAATTGTCTAATAAAATCACATTTATGGTGTTTGCTTTATTGTAGGGGCATTTCAGTTTTTCAATTCAATTGTTAAACTATAGTCATTTTTCAAAACAGGAACATACATTTTTTCCTCCATCATTTTTACAGTCCGTAGAAGCAACTGTGCTCAGCAAATCTGGCACTGAAAAAAATAGTTATTAATTCTAAATAATCAGAGAGTTCTTTGAGGGGAAGTGGCATTAATCACAAGGTCCAATTTTAAAACCCAATTTCAAGGGTGAGCTCACCAGCTACCTTCCTCAAAAAAAAGGGGGAGAGAAGTAGTTTTTTGCAGAGGTTACAGTACTGCTCTGACTCAGCCCAAGGAGAAAGACACCCTTCTCCAGTGACTGTAAAGGAAGTTGAGGTGGCCAGCTCAACTCAGGCAGTTGAGTACCTAAGTATGGCAAAGGAGTATCTCCCCTCAAAGATCGCTTTCTGGCTGTCAAACAGAAAGAAATAGGATTTGTGCCTTTCTTGAGGTCCCAGATAACAGAAAGAAATAAGGCTTGCTCAGTTTGGCAAGAACTGAGCTTTCATTTAAATCCTAATGAGAGGTTACTAAGCGGGTTTTTTTTTTGTTCTTTCCAAAGGCAAAGAGTCACCAATCCAAACCAATAACACTGAGGCAGTTATATCTGGGACTAAGTGAAGTCACCAACTTCTGTATTTAAGCAGGGCCATCATCTCCTCCTCTGTAGGTAGCTCTTTCTAGAGAGATATGCAACTTCTGTCAAAAGCAGAGACTAAGGGGTTTTTTTAATACAATACCCAAGCAAACTTTTCCTAGATCATTTAAATAAAGTTCACACAAAGAGCTGTTGCAAGAAAACACAGTACCAGAGTACCATGTGTTGTTTTTTCTGTTGAGCATCCCCTGCAATGAACTGGATGTTGACTCATGCTGGCTAATGGGCAAAACCTCTGAAAACAAACAAGAAAAGCCCATAGCAACTTTCTCTGTGAACGATGGAATGAAGGAAAATTGATCATCTAGAAAAAGGCACATCAAGTTAGATTCCTTGAAGTTTAACGAAAACAAAGGCACTGAATGAAGCGTGTCCAGCAGGTACAGCACTTGGAGTAGGGTCTGTCCCATGAGGGTGCCCTGTTATACACATGCACGATGCCCCTGGGCTGGGAGGCCAATGGGAGATGAAGCAGGGGCCCAGCTTGACCAAAATTGAGCAACAAACTGCAAAGGTCAAATTGGGAGTGACTCAAATACCTGCAGTATTCACACATACATCATATATTAGCTACTAATGGTGCTTTGTTGCCTGTTTTTAGGCTACTGTCAGCTGCTAGATCCATCAGGTTTTTATATGCATGTGCTCAGTGTTAGTTTAACAGTCCCCAATCTCATACACTCAGTGTAAAAAGCTGTGAGCACTGCTTTTCTCAGCTACACAAACCTCAGATGCATAAGTCTGTAACCTCAGAGGAGCTAATTAAGAGTACAACAAAGTTGTGCAGCAACCCTTTCCTTTGCACTGTTACATGTGACCCAAGGTCAGGAGTGAAAACTGCCATCTATCACCAACTAACAACTTTTGGCTGTTAATCGCATTGGCAGAGGTAGCAAGAGGCTCTAGATATCCACGTATGAAATATGTGGAAAGATAGACAGCCAGCAGAGTTCTTGATGAAACTTCCTGCACAGAGCAACATTAGCTCTTGTAGTACCTCTCATGGGAATGGCTTCCTGCTCTTTGGTTCAACCCTCCATGGGAAGCACTAATCTGTGCCCAGACCATATTTGAGCTGTGCAAATTTAAGACAAAATTATCAGAGAAAACAGGTATTAGTTTGCAGAATAACCTGTCACTAACTGTGCCACCCCCCCACAGCAGTATCCAATCCCCACACCACTAAGCAGCTCAAACATTTAGTTAACAGCTGTCTTGACAAGATTGGAGTGGTACGAGGCCCATGAGCTATTTGTTTTGGCAGTACAATGGTGCTACTTCTTTTCTGTCCTCCCAGTGCCACCTGTAGAAGCAAGAATGCATCCTGTGCTAGGAGCTGACAGAGCAAGAACATCTACCAAATGATAAAAAGGGTCTGTTAAATAACTGCGTGTATTTCCTCCTTTGAATCTGCTCATATATTTAAAGACAATGCAACTTTCACAAAGTCAGCTGCTTACTGTTGAGACAAAAGATGAACAAATCACAGGGTGAATTAGAAGGCTGCTGTTGCAACTTAATGACATAATTTTTGACAAGTAATAAAGAAAGAAGTTTCTGCATTTCCTAGTGTGGACTTCAATAAATCACCAAGAAAATCAGACCTTTATTTAGGGATGACATGTAACTTGAAAATTGTCTTAAAAGTCTGTAATAACCTTAGAGAAAAAACACCAGTGAGC
Organism: Pachycephala philippinensis; assembly: GCA_013397055.1. NCBI lineage: Eukaryota > Metazoa > Chordata > Aves > Passeriformes > Pachycephala > Pachycephala philippinensis. Next base: position 952,521 of record VWZT01009981.1, read on the forward strand.
AAAAATTAGAAAACTGATATGACAGCTTAGTAACCATTAAAAAAACGATCGTCTAGGAGAACAGCTAACAGATAAATAGCATTTCTGTATGCCAACCAGAATATACAGTGGAAGTCAATAAGCACAGGAAGCTGAAACTTCTGACAAGGGGAAGAGGCTCCATCTCTCTTCAACTGCTCGGTTTCTGTCTCCTGAAAAAAGACCCCAAGCCTATATTTTTATCACTCTCTTGCCATCTAGGGTCAGCTATTAAAATTCTGGTGAGCCTGACAAGCCTTGATCCTACCTTCCATCTAGGCAATACCCAGAGTAGGACAAACCACAGAGCCAGAATGAGGAAGAGCTGACAGAACTGGGGATGTGGAAAGGGCCCTATGTTTTTTTAGAAGCAGGCGTTTCACTGCCATCTAAGCCTTGCTCAGTTATCACTGCAGTGGAACAGCATGTGACAATAACATGTAGAACTGAAAGATCTGTGTGGATAGAAACACCTAAGAACAGTAAGATCACAATGCTGCCACAGCTGGAAATCCTCAGCCACCTTACCAGCTACAGCTACCTACTGTGGAATGACTGGAACAGAACAGGAAGCTCAAGGCTCTAACCATGTGGCCCAGGCTGTCAGCCTTATGGTAAGCTGTAGAAACAAATGTTTCCACCAAAAATGTCAATTCTGATGAATCAGCATTTCAACTAAAATAAACAGTCAGATAATTCCCCACCAACTTCAACTAACTGAAAATCCTTTAATGAAAGTGTTAGCTCTCGCTTCACCATTTAATGTAGTTTATATGATTTATCTCCTCAAATTCAGAAGTCAGGTCAGCACCTCTGTTTCTTTGTCGACAGTTCAGCAGCACATTAGCACCACGTTTTTTACAGTCAGAAGGACGCAGCAATGGCAAAGAATGCTTTTATCATAAACATTCCTAGAGTCCGTCTCAGATTCTCCCAAAATGTTTCCAAAAACGTTTATACTAATTCTAGGTTTTGAAATGAATTTTTACTTTTGCCCTTCTAATTCATCTGAATTGTTTGACAAGCAGTGCTGTTAGAATGAATATTTAACAACACAGCTGCTGTTCCACACGTTTTAAAACAATCACAAAAGGCTGGCATAGCTTTGGCCCAGGCCTATGCCATTCAGGCAGAGAGAATCTCAGTACCTCTCCCAGCAGGAATCTGCAGGAGTGGGAGAAGGGAAAAGGAAAAGCAGAGAACTGTGTTGTGCTCACAAACCAGCTAAATAACATCAAATGTCTTGAAAAAGAAAGTTAAGTCAGAAATAGTGATTTGCTCAGGACTTCTCATCAAAACAAACACCAAAACCACAATACACCACTCAAAGAAGAACCAGAAACAAAATCCTCAGATATCTGCTCCCTGAAAAATGTTGTAGTACACAGTATCTGCTCAGTGACACACAAATCACTCATTCCACTCAACTATAGTGATAAGGCAGACCGCACCACTACTGAAACTCTTGTCTTTTCAGACATATTACACCACTAAATATGTGATGCTTTTGTAAAGTTACATGCTTGTAACTATTGCCACTTCATGGCATAAAGTCTTCAACTTGATCTGTACCTAAACATTCCTTATCTAAAGAATTAAGTTCTGAAGCTCGAACGATGCAATGCTACCATATACAGTTATTATTTTCTACACACTGACTTACTTGTGTAAACCAGCTGTTGGCATTTTCAGAATGATTACGCTGTCTGGATGCCTGATACTTGATATCATGGCCCACTCTGCTGCTAATCACAGGAGTTGAGCATTCATTAGACCAAGAGTTACACACAGAAACCTTCGAGACATCATCTATTTATCTATGCAAGTGGTTCGACAGCTTTTAACTTTAAATTAAATAGCATCTCACCCTCAACTAAAATATTCAGTTTCTAGGCTTCCTGACTTCATTTCCCAGGTTACATTTAGACCTTTACAACACCAAACACTTGCAGCACCATGCCCTTTTGGGTAACAAACCATCAATTAAATACTCGCTTAAGCAATTGGCTACTTAAGGCTTTGTGCCGTGTTGAGATTTTTAAGCTATCATTGATATAAAACCACTACCCACCAACTCAGAACCATGTGCATGTGACAACAGATGCTTCCAAGTGGACTCTGGTTCCAGCCTAGCAGCCACCATTTCCATGTGCTGATGTACACATTACTCACACAAACATTTCACAAATCACACAGTTAAGTGTTTCTATGCAAAAAAGAACCTACAGATTAAAAAAAAGGCGACCAAGTCTCTGTGAACAGCACTCCCAGTACAGTACATTTACCCCACTCACAGTCACCTTGGCAATGGTCACAGGTTTTATTACTGAAAATACATACCGTCTTAACATTAAAATGCCAATTCAATCAAATGGTACTTTTCTTCTGGCAGCAACAGAAGTTTGTCTGTGGGATCATTCAGCTTACTTTTGCTGACATGTTTTGCCCATTCTTGTGCTTCTAAAGAGATAAATAAAAGAACTGCTTCTCCAAACAAAATCATCCAACGCACTCTGGAACATGTCAAGAGTGACACAGACAAAACACTACAATGCAGAGTAAAGGCTGAAAGAGTAGAGGGAACTCTTCAAAAGTGATTGGCAAAACAAAAAAAAAGGTTTGCTTCCTTTTATGGTATGTGAAACCAACCCTACTTCTCACAACAGGAATAGTAGTAACACACTTTGGTTGCAAAGAAGTAGTAGAAAAGAGAAAAAACAGAGCTTGGTGTTCATGTGTATTTGTGGAAAAACATTTTATCAGGTCACACTGTCTTCACTACTAGTTATTTTTATTTAAGTTAAAACCTCCTATCTTCCCACTCCACTTTCACAACTTCCCACTTGTTAACACACTGATAGACACAAACTTAAATTCAGTCAAACTTGTGAAAAAGAGACCAAGACTAAAATAAAACCGAATTCTGAAAGAACCCATTGAACTCGTCCACTACTAAACTGCAGTCATAGCCTCACTGAAGGGCAACTCTGCCCCAAACCAGGAAGCTGTCCATGCCCACTACTGTCTCTAAAATCACCAACTGAGCACAGAGAATTTCAGTTTTCGAAAACAACTTCAAGCACCTTGAATCCTAAAGAGGGTAACAAAACTATCCACAAAAAAAGTCAAGGAAAAGTAAGACACTCTGAAATAAAATTGGGCATGGCCATTCCTGTCAACAGTTCCTGTTGCTGAAACACTGAATAAGGTGTTGTAATCGAATTAACTATATAACAGGGCATGTGAATTGCATAACTCAGTCCACAAATGTCTAGGTGGAGACTGCACCAGGCCCTAAATTACCACTTTCTTAACTTACATGATTTCTCATCAGGAATGGAAACACAACTACATTAAAATGATGTTGTCTTCAGTTAAGCAAAACGGGGTAATTCTAGGTGAAATAAAACTATTTAAGGTCAAAAGGTATATGTACATGCTTTGCCTAGGAATTTCTGTTGACTTTCTGGATATATCAATTGTTCATATCCCATTATGATTTTGGAGCATTAAACTCTGTTTTCTTTTTTTACATACTTAAAACTTCACAGTTAGCAACACAAAGAAAACACCAAACTATCTCTGTGAAAATCAGTACACAGCTCTCAACAGTATTGAGAAAATAGATGCCAGTGACTTTGTAATTCCAGAGGGACAGGCTGAAATGAAGAAACAAGTCATGTAATATCTTCAAAGTCAGTCATAGAAAGGCTAATTGTTCCCATAGATTTTTCTTATTGTTTCTAAAAAAAGGACCCAGAACTTTTCCATCACAAAAACATTAGTCAAACATTCACTCAACATATGTTTGACAAGCTCTGTCTTACATTCATATGAGCTTTCTGACCATGCTCATACCAAAGGAAATCTACCCAGACGCAACAGAACATCACGAAAATGGCAAGTTTCGTGGTTCACAAGAACCATATGTTTGCCAGGAAGATACACGTGCAAAAGAAAAAGGTAGCCATTCATTTTGCTAAAATGAATTTTAAAAAAAAATCAAGCATAAAATTAACTACATACTTGTTTCTCACTACGTAGCTTGGGCATTTTTCAAATTCTCAGCTAAACTCTATTTCATTAAATAATTTTAGGATATACTTACACAGGGGAGAGCAGTCATCACTTACACTGTTTTAAATGTGATTTTGGTCTTTATTCAACAGAAGAAATTCATAGATTAAGCTTAATTATATCCTTTACCATCTCAAGGGGAAAAACCTTGTTCATATTCAGCAGTTCCTGAAAAGAAGTTTTATATGGTATCTAGGTCCTGCACTAAGAAAACAATCATTTAAGGCTGGACACTGGAATGCCACAAACTCTTTGTGCAAAACCACAGTTCTCTACCTAAGCAGCATGGTCAACACTGCCATGGCAAAATAACAATTAATATAGTGATTTTATCTGTCCAAGCTGCATGGTGTACCACAATGAGCCAGCCTGAAAAAACAGACAGTTCACAGGACAGATTTTAAGGAACATCTTAAAGATACTCTGGAAAACAGAACCTGAGAAAGAAAAGCACTTAAAACCCCAGAGGATATACCTAGTGCTTACATTACACACATCCCCTCCCAAAGCTGATGGCAAAGCACACTTTGAAAGTCAGAAAAGTGGATGGTGTATGTGGTGGGGGAAAATGGAGGGGAGAGAAGGAAAGAAGAATGGCACAATTAGATAATCTTGATAAATATGTTTTCTAAAATAGTATAATCTTCCTCCGCCTCAAAACCCACATATTTGCTTCTAAGTAGGTTTTTTTAATGCAGAAGCTTCACTGAGTACACCTGTTTTCAAAATACTACAGACTTTTCCATTGGCACTGGTTTTTTGGGTTTGGTTGGGTTTTTTTTTGGTTTTTTTTGGGGTTTTTTTTTGTATATTTACATCATAAATTTAGTTTATAGCTAACTGGCTCTGCAGATTCTTTCACTGGTACAAAACATTTTTTTTTCCTGATTGAGTAGGTAGTTGCAAATTTAGGAACGACATTCCCCAATCAAATTTAGTCCTGGAAATGAGCAACAAAAGAATCATGCCAAGTCATTCATGAGTTTAAGATTAGACAGGCAGCACTCAAGTCAAGGTTTAAGCATCAAGTAACTCCCATAGATGACCTTCCACTTGATTTCAGGAGTGCTCTCATCAAGCCTTTTTAATTGTTCAGGGTCACTGTCTTTTGTTTTTTCTTTCCTTAAATATAGGACTTCTGATAGTCTATAAAGAGCTGCCAGACAGCATTTTCCAATACGACAAATTTTACTTCTGATCTTCATAAACTTACTTTTAGTGTATCTTGAGGAATTTCTCTCTCCTCCATCTTTTCCAAACATAGGTGTTCCAATCCCTTAGCCACAGGACCACAAAGTGCCAGGTGAAACAAGCAGCAAGAAACATGCTTGTGAAGGTCTCCAGATAAAAGTCCAAAGGCTCTGTAGACTCTGAAAAACCTACACCCAAACCAAGCTGCTCTGTAACTCCATTCACATTTTAATGGGTCAGCCTCTGTAACACATTTCAGGCACTTCTTATTCATAGATCATTTGGTGTACACACTGCTAACATCGTACTGGTGAACTCCACAGAAAAAATATTCAGCAGTTCTTTGCAGAGGGCCAGCCTTTGAAAGCAGAATAGTGACAAAAAACTTACACAGGAGCCAGAGCTCAAAAATCTAAAACCTCCCATCCTGTTGCAGAGGTTGCCATTTGGCATCTGTAATCCTATTCATACTGGAGAAAACGGGAAGATTCTACCTCTTTATGGTTGACCATAAAGCCTACCAAAACTCAAAAATTACCAAGCCTTTCTTCCAGCCACTGCTTGGCTCTATTTCAGGTATGTCCTGCTGGACATTTAAACCTGCTGATGCATACAAGTCCTCCATATTCTGATCTGGATTTTCCTTTTTTTACTTTCATAACCTAATGATCTGTGTGTGACCAGTTGATAGCAGCCATTTTATTATGAAGGGGGATACAGAGAAGACAGGACTTGCAACAATAGGGCCACAGTTTAATGAGAATCTGCCCCAGACAGGGAAACTTGTGACTGGAATCAAGGAGAACCTGTTTACATTTCATGGCTATCAATAAGACTGCCCTTTGTCTACTTAATAGTGGGCAAAATGCTCCAGTTATATAAGCTGATGAAAGATCACCACTTTTAATTACATTTAAAAAATACATTTATATTAAGGACTCAGTTTTTCAAGCCTCATTTGCCTCAGTTTAGAACTCAGTTTTCCAAGTGTCACTTCTGCCTTGAAATAGAAGAACATATTTTATGCAAGGAGACAATTCTTCTCTAGCTAAGTAACAAATTTCTGTCAAACCCCAAGAACACATTGTACTTTCATGCTTTCATAGTATCCATCGTTTAAATCCAAATTTGGTTTGTAGTTATAAAATGTTGATTAGGACTATATAATTTATTTAATGCTAAAGCTTTTAGTGGTTACGAGCAGCAATCAGACCTTTACTCAAACAAATCTCTGGTTACAGTACTGCCTGGTTGGCCAAGCCATCCTATGCCTGCCAGCTCAGCACTGAGGGCTGGCTTGGACACCACATCCAGCAATCCTCCTCCTCAGCCAAGAGGCTGCTTTTACACATGTGGAGAGAGAGGGCAACAGAAATGCTCAGTCAGAACCTCCAGCTACCACTGCTGGCCACAGTAAGCACATTATAAAATACTGATTAAAATGGCATGTCATCCTATTGCAATAAACAACATATTGTTTAACCAGGAAAGCACAGTAAAATTACTGCAAAACCTGTGCTTTTTATACAGCTACCAGAGCATTTGTGTGACATCTCAGGATCAGGCGAAGCACCAGTTTACCAACATAAGCAGGGACAATAAAACCAGTCAGCTCCGGACTGTTAACAACTGCTCAAGCTCCTTCACATTTCAAGTGTTTACAGTAAGAAATAGGCAGGTTTTGTTTTACATATCTGGAAGTTTTTCCAGGATCTTCTTACAGTTCAAGACCTACCAGAGCCCACTGCTTTATAAACCATATATGCCTCTGGAGTAATCTCCCTCCCCCACTTAATTTTTACCCCAGGCTAACCAGGCTTATACCCAGATCTAAACATGTACTTCACAATAACTAATTTTTTTAGTATATACAAGAAAAATGCATGCTGAAAAATCATAGAAATATCAAAATAGTATCTTTTAGTACAAGAGTAAGTTTGCCAGAACTTAACCTGGAGGTTAGGCCATGATATAAAGCACAGTTTTATTCTACGACAAACATATTGTTTATAGTAAAAGAATCTTCTACTTAAGAATTGAAGACATTTATATGCTTTGCTACAATACACAGTAAAAGACATTTTCTTGAATTTTAAGGGAATTTTTAAACAATGTGCTAGAGCAGAGATCTTACTTATCCTTTGAATAAGAAAATAAATTTCACACTTAACATAGATTTATTTAGAAAAAAGCTCTTCGACTTAACAGTGCTCTTAGCTGCATAATTTCCTATCTTTACTACTTCTTGCTGGAAGTGACAGAGAAAACTTAATACAACTAATACTTTATGCTGAAACATGGAATTAAGATGTAAAAGTGAGAAACGACACGGTTCCCATGAGAAATGAAAATGAGAAATGAAAATGTAAAGTATGTGTTAAACAACCCTGGGGAAAGAAAGGAGGCGGGGGAAGAGGGTGGAAGAGAGGCCCAGAGTGCTGACTTACTTTTTTTTTTTTTTTTTAGGAGAGCGGTATTAGAAGGATTCTAATTAAACCATTAAGGTCCAGAAAATGTGTTACTAATCTTTATATTTCTACTCATCAGTTCAAGGGGAAAAAAAGGTTTCCATATTTATGGACACTTGGGGTTTGCTGTTTGTGTTTGGTTTTTGGTTGGGGTTTTTTTGGGGGGGCAGGAAGATGTTCTGTCGGTTTGTTTGGATTTTAGGTTTTAAGGTACAACACAATTAGACTGTTTCAAGTATGAGATACAATTAACTAGACACAGACACCGCAAACACATATTACATATACATTCTCACCCACACATATGCATTTAAAGTACACAGCTTAAAATCTAGAGCAATGCTGTGGAACGGCATCGCTGGTCCCTCTGAAGTGACTCTGCTCCCACTGACAAGGCTCTGGTTTTTCCTACTGCTTTTCTTCATTACAGAACACCCACAACTGGGCCAGATGTTTTAAAAACAACCTGGAAGGTGGAACCCACCATGAAAGAAACAGACTGACCAGAAACTCACAACTTAGGCTACAGTTATACAACAAAGAGTTAAAAGGAGTAATTTCTTTCTCCAAGTGTCAAGCAGAAATCCAAAGCAGTAACTTTTGCTTTGCTCAGCTGATTTTCAGGACATATGTACACAGATCCTGAAATGGTAAAGTAGTACTGGTTCAGATATAGGCTCAGCTAACAACCCTGGCGCTCTGTAATGTGAACCAACTCGAATCTGTTCCTGTCCTGGGGTCAATGCACAAGTTCTCAAAATGCTTATTTAGGTATTTTATTAGGCCACCTCAACATTTGTCCCTGGTATGTCCTCCGTTCTCACTGGCTGCACTGTGGAAACTGCATTTGCTCAATGTCCTTCATACAATATATTATCCTGTGACATTTTATCTGACCATTCTACAGAAAAGGCAGTACTGGAACATACTCATTCTCCACAGGGATAGTCTTATTTTTTTCCAGGAATGCAGCCAAATAAAGATGGTTCTTCTATAGACTTTTTTCTTTGTTAATCATGCCGAAATTTCATACAGCTGAGTGCCCTGATTTTCATTTTTTAAACAAACTTAATCCGTAGTTTACTTAAAGAATATTATCAGCCTGTTTCAAATCATGCTAACAAAGGAATCTATCAGCTTTCTTCAAGACATGAGCCATAAATCAATCTTCTTTTGTCAAAAACATAAATCCAATTATCAGTGTCATCCAGAGGAACAAAGGCAACTTTCTGCTCCATTTTCTACAACACAGACCAAAACCTTTGTTCTTAAGTTTGGACCAAAGTTTACACTCTAAAATGGACACATTTCAGTAACTCCCCAAAACATGGATGGAGGACACAGCCAATCCACAACCAACCAACCCTACCTTGATTTTAAATGAAGAAAATGTAAGATTTCTTCCATCTATGCACTCCATGGTAAGGCCAGACACCACCACGCTCCTCGGACCACAGTGCCTCAGGCTGGTTGTGCCTGGCTACAAATGCCCGTGTCACCTGTACAGGTGTGTTGGCTGATACATCACAGCAAGAACCGTGAGGGTCATTTCATCTTATGGCAGAAGGTGTGTCTATGGCACTGAAGCTTATTGAGAAAGGCAAGAAGATGGTTGCAGGATGCACAAAGAAAGTTTAAACCACACTGCAATGAGTTGTAATCAGTAAAGGCTAATTTTGTCTTCTGGCGCAGATCTGCCTTAACACACACGGTCTGCAAGGCTCATCATCATTTCTGAAAAAATTCCCTCTGTGATACCTTGCCTTGAGATAGTAAAGAGATTACAAACAAAACCTTTCTCCAAGATGAATTATAAAAATAATTCCTTGAGATTACTGAACTCAGTAAGCTGCAATGGTTTTAGTGAGCAACCACAAGCTCCCTGATACAAGTCTTAATAGCTGTCATGGATTCTGAAGTAATGATTTCCTGACAACCACTGCCAAGTTATGTAAGTTATATTTGGGGGAGAGGAGGATTATTTGTAGGTTTGGGGTTTTTTTATATTCTGGCCTCTTCCCCAGAAACTCATGGACATTCGTTTAAAGCCTCTCTGCTATCCTAACAAGCAATGCTACTTTGGACTTCTCAAGCAAGAACATAGAATGAACAACTTACCAGATTCTAACTTCCTGCTGTAAATTAATATGGTCCCCTTGAGTTCCTGTTAAGCTATTAGAAGTTGTCTTAGGACTAATTTCATTTTTAAAAGTGTGTGAAAAAATATTTTTTAATTAACATCATGCATAACAGAAGTCTAAAACCATTATTTTTCTTTTTTTAAATACAACAGGTCTTCACAGTCTAGGACTTGGATGCTAAGTTATAATTGTAGAGACTGAAAATGCAGATACAGAAGCCTGCCCAAAGACTCATCACCAGACATTATTCATGCAGACCAGGAATTACTACCTCACTTTAAATACTTAGTTCTAACTTATTAAATAAATACTGCATGCAAATATCTGAAGTATACTTCGATACATGGATACTTTACAGCAAGTTGCATGAAGTTAACTAATGCCTGTCACCCTTATCACTGCAATACTGAACTGTTAAAGGACAGGACAAATCATACTCTTGAAAGTTACCTTAAATTATCAATAGACCATCATTTTGCATACCATAATTACATGTCTCACCAGAACAAGTCTGAAACTGAAGATAAAGTGAAAAAAAAAGTCAAAGAACTTAAGTGCTCTGACAAACTCTACAGTGCTGCAAGATGCTACTGACTGATTCACAGGAAGGTTGGCAGGAGGGAAAGCACAGCTCTCAACTGATCCTCTCCACAGTCTTGTTTTCTAGCCCAAGAACTGAAAGAAAGAGGTAGGGATGTAAGACTATTCAAACTTGCCTACAGCTAAAAGCGTCTACAACTTTGCTACACGTGTCTATAAGAAAAGTATTTGTCCTGCACTAATCAATTCTGTTCACTCTAGTTCCATTTCTAGCAAGCCAAATCTCTCCCATCTCCTCCCACAAAGGGAAAACTAGGTAAAACACCTGCAAAATAAAGAAAATATGTAAGCAAGCATGTTCCTCTGAGTTCCTGGCAACCTCTGGCAGTAGGGTGAGGACAGGCAGACAGTGGCAGTAACATCTAAAACCAGCACAGCAAGATTTACAAGAGAGGTCACCTCTCCAAGTCCTCACTCTGTTTTAAATACATGGGGTTTTGGTACCTTCCTTCGCCTTCTCCTTCACACGAGCAGAAAAGAGATGATGAGGAAGAAACTAACATTTTGAGCTGTGCAATAAAATGACACCTTTACAATTTCTGCATCTATCCAACGTGGAAATAGCCTGGCATAGGACTGGAAACTAGCATCATATGGACCATACATGACCAATCTCAAACAAGCTTTGCAAAGTTTTGCGAGAGAAACTTTGAAAATGAACAGCCTGCCAATGGGATTAAAATGAAACAAAAAAAAAAAACCCTAAAGAAAAACAAACAACCCCCTAGAGTTAAAATTCAAGGCTATTACAGTAAATGAATAGTGTCTGATCTTGTTCCCAGTAGCCACAAAGACCTTCATAGGACCAAGAGCCAAATTCCAAACAGCTTATACTCGAGAAGCAAAGAGAGCTATAGTAGTTCTGGGACAGGAGATGGCAAGGACATCCCAGATGCTGTGCTAGGCTCGTGCAGGATGAAGCATTGCACCCTGCTGGGTTTTGAATCACGCAGTATAATCCTGGCCTAGGCAACCTTCTCTGCTTTGAAAGGCCATGCCTGGAGATTCAGGTCACCCAGCAGTGCCCATGCAAGGATCACCCAGCTCTGAGCGACAGCAGAGCTGCATTTTAGATCTTCCCATGGTTACATGCAGCCCCAAGAGGCAAGGTGGGCCACTCCTGATGCAGTTTCATCAAGCCAACCTCTGCAATACTTTTGCAATCTTTAAGTAACCAAAAAATACCTTGTGGTTTGTTTAATATCCTAGCTATTACCCGAATTTAGTGATGTATTTGCAACCATCAACATCATCTGATCAACAGAGCCTCCTTAGGTGAAGAAAGATGAAATACACCTTACAAATCTCTGGGCCATAATCACAGGAGTCTGCAGATTTCCTATCACCTGCCTATATGTCACCCGTAAAACCTCAAAATTACCGCCTTAGCTCACAGGCCAGGCTATACAGCAAACGATCAGCTGAGTGCACTCATCTGTCACCTGAGAAACATTACTGTCAACAGAAGAGCAGAAAGATTTCCAGTCAGAAACAATCTGCTCAAGGGAGAGGTGGCATCAAGCAAGAGACGGTATGAAGCAAAGCCTTGAGTTATTTGCATTATCTTGGCAATTTACATCCAAAGTGCCATTTTATGCAATGTTAACTTGCCTGCAAACAAAAATATACTGTGCAAGTGAATTTACAGTGAAATTCTGAATTTGTTTCATTTTTAACATGTTTTTTTCCCAAAAATCAAAGGTACTGTAACTGTTATTAGAACTGTCCATTTCCCTTTACTTATTCTGTTGTATAACACCTACCACTCAGCAAAAGTACTACCACTTCCCACAAATCTTTCGTTACAATGTGCAGGTGTAAGGCACATTCTACAGTTGCTTTTGTGCTTGACATGCTCAGACATCAGTTTCCAACTTTCAAAAAACCAAAAGAAGTAGGTCTATAAAAAGTATGTGCTCCCTGCAAAATTTTGCACGAAAAAAAAAGAAAGTCTGCTGGGGGAGGAGTACACATTAAACCTGAAGATCTTCCCCAACATTCAAAGTACTTCATCCAGAAATCAACTTCAGCTGCCATAAAAAGTGTTGTAGCTCTTTGTACTCTAATTCCATTCATTAACCAAAACCCTTTACAACCCGAAAGTTTTACAAGACCTTAACAATTAAGGTAACTCTATATAGTCACTTGATTTAAAACATGTCCTGAAAAGCAAGCAATTAGTCACCACTTCCAGCAGGCACTTAAAATTCCCTTTGTGGTGAACAATACATGTAGAAGTGAGAAAAGCCAGTTCATTCCGATAGTGCTCCTCATGAAGAAAGCTGATCAAGTTGTCTACAGGGTAATTTTTGGGGAATTGTAACTATGATAATGAAGTCTTTACCATGAGGACAAAAGGACTGTACAAATTAAAAACCAAATATAAACAAACACACCAACCCCCCCAAACCAAAAAAAGGCAACACCACAAGAAAACAGCAGTACAAATACACAATACTGCACTTTAAAGCAGTACTTGCTCAAGAATCTGCATATGCCTTTTTTTCATCTTGAGCGCTGAAGCAGAAAAATCTCTTTTCCACTTGCTCAACTTTCGTGTAAGCTGTTCTTAAATACAAAGTGCTCTCCTGCACTTGGCGATCTAACACCTGGTCTTCTCTGGCAAAAAGTCACCATTAAACTGCCAGTGTTACCTCCAGCTGCAGATCTTACTAAGAAGGGTCTCGTGTTTAACACCAGTCAGGAATGAACAGTTCCAGAAAGGATGGATAGGACCAAGGAGCCTTCCTGAAACCTGCCAGCTCACTTCAAAAGAAGGCTGAACGAACAGCCCATTCCCCTCATCTTCATCTGGGGCCCCTCTCTCTCCTGCTACACACACAGTATTTTAGTATCAAGACAACTGAAACAAGTAAGTCATAGTTGTATGAACAGGAGCAATGAGAAGCTCAAACCTCAGAACGTACATAGGAGATGGGCAGTAAGAAGAATATAAATGTTTCAGATTTTAATGCCTTCCTACAGTAAGTAAAAAAAAAAAGTCAGACTTGGCTGTTGTGCCTCAGTTACCAAATATTTTCCATTGGTAAATCTATTGCATTTCTTTTATTTCTTATACTGCATTTCTTATTACCGATAACAGACATGGGAACCAAGTCTAACTTCTACTCCAGTATCTCAGTTACACATAGAACCTCACACACAATCACCTGGTGGTTTTGGCAGTGAAGTAAGGGCTACCCAAAGCACTTACACTTTAATGCCTCAATTGTTTCTGTAACGTGCTCTGAAAGAGCCCAATCAGATTCCTCCAGAGCATCACAGCAGCACCGAGCAGTGACCTTCACAACCCTGCAGTATCCTACAGCAGCAGCTTGTGAGAAACACCAGAGCACTGGTGAAACATTTAATTTTTACTAAATTTTACTAGGTGGGACACTTCCGAGAAAATGCACTATTCATCACCATATATCTCTGCTAGTTTATACTGTTAGCATTTCATTTCCAAGTAGGCATTCTCGTGTTTTCAGCAAGACAGACATATTTAATAAATATACATCCAACCCCAGAAAAGACTATTAGTTTGGGACTTAAATCAGCTTTTCATGAAATACTTGATGCATACTACTTTAGAACAACTATTTTTCACAATTTAACTCTGATGAAAAACTGAACTTATTGTTAATGATGACCTTAGTGTAAGTTTTGCTGCTAAATCATTTATTTTCATGAATTGCAAATTTATAAAATTGTATCTGAAACAAACATTGTCTGCGCATAATAGGAGGTGGATTAGACTGCAGGAAAATGAGGGAGTTTGCTTTTCTAGGTTTCAGATTTTATTAACTGCTCTTAGAATTTTTTATGGTTTACTCCTACCACTATTTGCCAGGCAACATCTTGAAACCAAAAGACAATTACAGGGCTAAAAAAATGTAAATACTAGTGAAAGAAGCATGCATACAAGAACAGTTTGGGGAATTATTTATCTTTTTAAATTTACATCTCTGTGCTCATGTCACCCTTCCACCCATATTTCAAGCTTTGGTGGCTGTTCTGAAATGTAACCATATTTACTAAAAGCTGAAAGGTTTTCTGTTATAAAACTGCATATGAGAACTGCAAGTTTTGCAACTGCAATATGGTAAAGCAGAAAGTGGATATACTGCTGTATTACCTTCCTAAAACATACCCTTCATATAACAACTTAGAAAGTGACCTATTCAAAAATTCAGAAGAAACTATTTTGTCCTTAAATTACAGTTGTTGGAGGGCTTTTTTTGTTTTGGTTACAGGGGTTTTGTTTGGGTTGGGGAAGGGGGCTTGGTGTTTCCTTTTTTCTTGCTTGAGTTGTTTTGTTTTGAATTTCAGCATATTGAAGTGTTTACTCCTACTGCTTTACCAGATCATCGGTATGGAAAAAGTTACAGGTTTGCTTTACTTTTGATCTATTTCATTTTTCTTCTTGTGTTTTCCTCTTGGTGTAAACTATTAAGAAAGAGTAAAGAGTATGCAAACATCGAGTTGGGGTTGCTGAGCACATTACTGTGCACATCCAGAAAACACAAATACTGTTCTAAAAAAAACCCAACAGGCTTCACAACAGAGCTTTACTCCTAACCAACAAGAATCTCAGTCTCTCTGGTTACAAACCAAATCAAAGCCACTTGGACGGTGTTTGTCCTTCCTTTTTCTCTCACTTTTGGGATGGTGGGTAGAAAAGGCATGAACATTACACTTTCCTTAAATGGTTTTAGAATCTAATAAAATAAAACTAATACTATCGTTGGCTCCAGTTTACAAGTTGGAAATACACAGGAAAAGCATACATCTATCCTTTTGTTATTTCCAAAGCCTGAAATATATGTACTGGAAAATAAACGTATTTTCTGTTTAGAAATTGTCAAAGGACTACTGAAATTGCAGAAGAAAATATTCAAGATATGGTATTTCTATGAGGTTCAGGAAAGAAGACACGTTTTGCAGAGATTTTCTTCTTTTGGAGGAAAAAAGCCAAACAAAAATTATAACGCAAAGAAGTAGCAAGCAGCAAAACACAACCTTCATCTTTTCTAAGAAACATGGCACTGATTTCTTCCCCCCAAAACAGAGCTGGCTGAAAAACATATGGGAAATGGCACCACAGTAGATTAACTTCCTTGCTTGTTCGAGCCAAAAAAAAAAAAAAAAANTAAAAATAAATTCTATACTACAGATAAAAAATGTTTTCAAAAGGTTACACAGCATCAAGGACATTCCATTAGTACTCCACTTTGGCTCTCCCAAGCACTTTGTCACAGACGACGGCCCGTGAAGCAACCTCAAGCCAGCCATTTACGTAACATCACCAAAACTCCACTGAGTTTTCCACTGTTGGCAAACACTGCTTTATCCCAAAGAACAGAGCAAAAAGAGCCACATCCAGGGACTCAAATGAGAGCTGAGAAAATAACATCAGTTCTACGAGGAGCTCAGAGAAAAACACAGCATTTTTTAAAACAGGAGCTCCCCCAAGGGTGGGGAAAGGAGCCTCTCTTGTAAGTTTTCTGATTAAGCTTCAAAATACATTTCCAGTTGTTACTAATACAGTATGTCAACCTCTCCCATTTCTTCAGATGCTTCAATAAAGCATGAATACCAACAATGAATAAAGCTCCAAAAAATTTCATTTCTTGATACTTGAGAGAGGCACAAGTCTGTCCACAGGCAGCTGACAGCCTTTTCAGCAAAGCAGATTGTAATAGGTTTTAGGTTAGAACCTCTCTGTTTCTGCTAATCTTCTGCACTACAGCCAAACTAAGTTTCTAGTACCGTTTTTTAAAGTCTGATGATTCCTGATTGTTCACGAACCAATACGAATGGAATTTCAGAAGTTCGCAAATCATACCAATAGCAAGAGAAACAAATGATGCAAAATGGCTTAGAATAACTTCAACAACCGCATTTGAAGTCATTCAACAAATGAGAAATAGTACAAGTTTTGGTACTTGTAACTATTTTAAAGAAGACTTACCCTCTTGCAGGATCTAAGGCAATTGCTCTGGGTTGATCCAATTCTTGCCAAAACAAAACTTTCCTCAGCGATCCATCTAAGTTAGAAACCTCAATCCGATTTGTTTCCGAATCTGTCCAGTACAACTTCTCCCCCAGCCAGTCACAGGCCAACCCGTCGGGCGACAGAAGTCCAGAAACGACCACGTTTTGTACGCTCCCGGATTTATTGAACTCTGTCCGTTTGATGGCCTCCTCGCTGACATCACTCCAGTAAATCAAGCCCTTGAGGAACACGAAGTCCACGGCGGCCGCGTCCTCCAGGCCCCCCACGATCACCGTGGCGTTCTCCTTGCCGTGGGCAGCGTCCACCAGCCGCAGATCCCGGCGGTTCGCGTACAGCAGCAGCGGGGCAGCTGCACACGGGACACACAGACAGACGTGTTAACATCACTCATATCACGCATAACTGGTACTGATGGTGCATCAGTAGCTATGATTTAAGAGTATCTTTATAAAAATAAGAAATACTGCAGAGACATTTTGAAGTTTGACTAAAAAGGACCGACTCAAAGCTTTTCAACTTGGTTACAAGTCTTCGTAATGGGCAGCTCTCTATTCTGGGTTGTGCATTATTAAAATAACATTAAAGAAGAAGGGAGAGAACAAAGAAAACGGAGGTTTGAAGTGCCCAAATGACACTGCTCTGTAGAGAAGGATCAGAAAGACATGGGTAAAACAGTTTTCTATGCACTCAGTGTTGGCTCACCTGAGCAAGGATTATTTTTCTTTACAGAATTTAGTAATATACACCCCACTTCTATAAAAGCATAATTCACGTCAAGCTGTTAAAGCCACCTGCATGTCAATACTCCCTGAAATTATCTCAGACATTTTACATATAGTACATAAAAATACAGAATTCATTGCACAGCATGAGGCAAATGTTGGTTTAGAGTGTTGCAGGTGGTATGAGGAGGTAGGGAGAAAAACACATCTACAGGAATGGACAACACAGCTCTTTCAAACTCAGCTCTACTATTCCTGCTTAGTTCTCTAACACAAAACCTTTATTTTATATGCTTTATTTGCTTACTCTGTCAGTTTGCACAGTCTGTATATTGTTCATAACAACACCTAAGATGACTAATGAAAAGTAGTAACCATGAAAAAAAGACAGCTTCTTAAATGTAATATGCCTGCTTAATTGCCCTTAACCACAAGCTATATATAGCATTATGAAAATTCCAGCCTCATTCCTACTTCAACAAAAGGTTTAGAAAAATACTACATTTGTGTAAGACAGATGATGAAATCCTTTTAAACCCACTATCAGAAAACATTTCTACCTTTCCCTGCATTTACCCAGAAACTGTAGCACCAGAGCTGTACAGAGGCATTTAGATCCATAAATGCTCCTCTACCTGTCACCACACAAATTTCACAGGGATCTTGCAGATTTCTTCCTCAGCATAGGTGGGCACTTCAAATTTGCAGCAGGATGGATGTCCTAACCAAAATGTCAAAGCTTACAGAGGCAAGGATGTGCATGGCTCAGTAATGTCAAGGGCCACAAGAAGTACAGTTCCCTGTATGAGAAACTCACTGAAATTAGAGATACTAACAGACTTCAGTAAATTCAAAACCTGGTTTCCAAGATCAGACTACTGCCCTCATTATCTTCTCACAAAACAACTTCTCAAAAACACTGTCACATGAGAATTCAGAGAAAGTGAAAGAACTAAGAAAGTTCCTTCATCTGCCTGCAATTAAATGAGTTCTGCTATATATGTTTTGGGGTGGTGGAAGTTTTGTTGGTTTTTAAGAAAACTAAATTGCTTAGACTGTCATCCTAAATTTAGAAACACTGAATATAACTTGATTTATGATGAACTTTAGATAGAACGAGGGAGGGGTGAAACTTCGTTAGTTTTAATAGTACCAAATTTTTATTTGTATTCCCTTCTTCAGAAAGCAATTTTTTATCGTGGAAAACATCACTCAAGTTTAGAGATTATCTTCCCATGGAGAAGGGGTAGACTTTTAAAAATTAGATGGAGAATCTTTATATTAAGAATTTATTATTACCTTACTTTGCTATCTCCTTCCCTTCCTTGCATAATTTCCCACCCCCTAAGATTTAAAATTAATTACAGCACATTTTCTTGAAGGGCAGATCGCTTATGATGACCACATTTCAGAAAAAAAGTATTTGATAAACTGCAAGGTGTACAAAATTGTAATATAATAAAACCCTCTACTTTTTAAAGCCTGCCTACAACTGTAACCTGAAAAATCTAGTTAACAGCCACCTCAGGGTCATCTAGTGCACACAGGAGAGTGTGCAGCCAACGGGCACAGCCTTCTCTAATAAGACAGCATGCCCAGCATTTGGAAAAAAGTAAATCCACACACCAGTGAGTATCAGCTCCATTATGATGTGCAACATGGAGCAGCCATGCACACAGCACGCACTGAACTGGAACACCAGGTCAGCAGCCAGGCCCGAGGGCACTGCTGAGCCTAATGCAGCCACGCTGCAGAGGTTACTCACTCCCTGCTGGAGCTCACACTGCCTGGGCAGGGACTGCACACAAACACCTCTGCACCAACGAGACAGCTCAGCTGAATGACAACTCAGGAGAAACACAGCTACGCTTAGGATGTGCAGCTTCACACAGATTGATTCAAAGCCACAACTTGTAACACATTCCAAAGGGCTGGCAGATGAGGATGTTAAGCTTTCCAATTTGTTGCGACATTCAGGAATGAAGCCTGCATCACCAAAATAATAAAAACCAGGTTTGTTCCCCTCCAGCCCTTCCCAGAAAACACAAAGGCTTCAATGTGCTATAAAACCCAGTTACTGAAGTTGGCAGCATTAGTACCTAGTATCATCTCTGCATTTACTTCACTCAGGCAGCAGTGCCAAGAACAAAATAGTGCCAGAAGATCCCACCCTGTCCCAACTTCGAAAGCACAGGACACTGAAAAGATGGCTTTCTTGAATAATGAAGTTATGAACTGTACTAATAACCCGGAAGAAGTCCAAGTCCTTTCAAAGCTGGGCAACTATTTGGCAATTTAAGTTGTAATGGGGCAAAAAGACACAATTCAGATTTTTTTGTTAAGAAGCTGCACTCTTGTTTTTATTTCTCTTTCTATAGAGATCATAATAAAATACACTGTAACTGCAACAAACTACAATACATCAAAGTACATATTTTTGAAAGAAAAAACACCTATCCTGGAAATCAAAAATGGAAACAGTAGTGAATATTCCTATGTCCTCCATCACCTGAGAGGTCTACATGCAGGTAGTTCTTCTAATTAAAATACCCAATACAGGGTAAAAACTATACTTAGTTATAAAATAAGGCATTTTTTGTACCCACCAGAAGGAACAAATGTTTCCCTAAAGAACACAAAAGCTACAAAAACTCAAGTTTAACACATTTCAACAGCAACAAAAATAATTTACATCGTAAGAAACTCCTGCCAGTAGTGGTCACTCGGCATATAACTGTTTCTTAACTCCAGTGTTCACGTAAGACCTTTCCTAAGTTTACCACATACAGTATTAAAGTCCAGACATTGTCTTTTTTGCCTCACTTTTACAACTAGAATTCTACCAGCATCCTCCTTCCCACCGCCAAACTCCAGTTCTTACACCACTTATTTCTCTTGGCTGCAACTCCTGTCTCTCTTACTGCAAGTTGCTAATCCCCAAGACACTCAGGTCTGGTTTCCCTTACACTTGTTTACTCAGGTCTTGCTTTGTACATCTGACTTGTGAGCACCTGTTACAGGCAAAAAAAGGCTGCTGCCCACAGGATGCAAAGTGATGAACCAACATAAAATGAGCACTTTACCAGATAAAAAGGTTTTTTAATCTTTTTGGTGTTTAAGTGGCAACTTTAAGCTGCCAGAATTTGTCATGCTTTTCTTTAACTAGTCCAGTGGCCTTTTCCACAAATTCCCACTTTCTCCTTTCTACCTTCAGTAGAAAGGACAGCTCTGGGTGCCATGAGGTGAGGTCAGTGTTACCTTTGACATGCTCATTCTCTTTCACTGACATGGAGTTTAGCCTGGCAAAAGTAATTAGTGCAGTCTCATTTCCCCCAAATCCTTTTTTCTCATTCCCAAGGCCCAGTGATGCTGTTCTATCCCCTCCCTTAGTCAAGGGCCCCTCCCCAGTCTGATTCCAATCACTACGTCAGCAAAAGGTTTGACCGGGCTAGAAAGTTGAATCGACTCAAGACGTGGTCCAGCAAACTCCAGAGCTGACATAAGGCAAGCAGCAGGGAGCTGGAAGGGGGAGCAGCTCTCCCCCTTCACTGGCAGCCTGCTGGATCTGCTCAAGATGCAACTGCAGCCATCTCCTTTCTCCCCAGCTTGACTTCCAGCTGTCAGTTCCTGACCCCTCTTTCGCGTTGGCTCGAGCACTCGTCCCGTGCCACAGCGAGACAATGCAGGGAGCTAAATCAGCAGAAGGCTACCGAGCTCTCCCTACCACCTGCCAAAAAGCAACTTTAAGCCAGCCATAGTCCAGAATCAGCTCAGACCAAAAATCAAATCAGGAGAAGCACTAGCACACCAGGGAAAGGAGGGACTGCATCAGCTTTGACTAATTAGCTGAACCAGTTCCTCATGAACCTCCAGTTAAGGAACAGGACTCAGAGCAGAGGTGGCCACTGACAAGTTGTGGCAATCTGCCACAGAATCGCAGTGTGGAAACCACTGAGCAACTGCTGACATTGTGAAAAGAAATATCCATGTAGAAGTCACTGGTAAGAAACCCCATGGATTGTCACACTGGAAGATGATGTCATTGAGTTGGGATGGGAATACTCCCCATCTTTTAAAAGTCTTGCTGAAGAACTCTGAGCATCTAAAGTGATTTGGTACTGCCAAGCACACTGCTATGAGGACAGCAAACACGAGGACTGGAGAAAAGAGGAGACACAGTGACAAGATGTGTCAAACAAATACATGCTGACCTGGATGAGGCACAGTAAGCAAGGATTCCAAATGCCTTGACAGAATGACATGCACTCACATTCAGCTCACAAGAGAAGGAAAAGCAGAGAAATGGACATAGATAACCAGCAAAGAACATTAATTGCAACCTCCTTAAAACCATTCAATACACAAAACTCTTTGTATATAATACAATAATCATCCCCAAGATGCCCCCAGAGAACGAACGCAAGAACATGAGGAAAAGTTTCTGGACTGGTACAAGAATTCTGGAGCAGTCAGTTATGAGGACTGGCCCTTCACTCCTTGGGTTTCAAATTTCTTTATCACTGCTCATGCTTATAACAAATTCTGTCTATTTATTTTCTGCAAAGGTTTGAGTTTTGCTGCTCAGTTTGGAGAAGCAAGAATGAAAAGGTTGAGGTAGCATTGGGAAGAAAGCCTGGGAGACTTGTATCAAGTAAGAAGAGAGACAATTTGAAAATTAACATAAACTTTTCCAAGTAGCAGGGAGCCAGCCTCAAGAAACTTATACAGAGATGGTTTATCTTTTCAAGCAAACAACAAAATCACCTGGAAATATGTAAGTTTTAAGCACAGCAAGCAGCAGGCCAGGATTTTGCACCAAGTTCTCTGTCACAGCACTTTCCCAATTTTTTCTGTGCAATACATAATTCCATACATTTTTAAAAATATAAATACTGAACTGACTTACTAGTGCCCACCATACCCCTTTCACCATGAACAGAGAGCACTCCTCTCTCTGAACTTCCTTATTCTCACAAACATACTTGCAGGACACAGCAGGCTACCAGGAATTTAGTAAACGAGCATGACGCAGCCCAAACTTGGCAGAAGGGACCTTTTCTCCTTTTTTCAGCTAACCTAAAGCATATTCCTCAGGCTGAAGCCATGCAAGGGCTGTTCAGATGGTAACTCAAAAGGTCCCAGAAGCAGCAGGCCAGTGAGGGAGATGTGTAGCCATATCAGTGCAAAAGCAAAGACACCAAGCTAGGCAACAACAGCATTTGGATTCTGCACTAAGCTTTACTGTTTTCAGGCCTTTGGCCAGATACTAGCTGTAGAGACCAAGACATCCTGCAGGACTAGCTGGTACAAAGGCAGTAAGTCATTCTTTAGCCTGCTAAATATAGGGGGAAAAAATACCTTACTAAAGAGATAGAAGGATGGAGGCATGAGAATGAGAGGAGGGAAAAAAAAAAAAAGGACTACAGGAAAGGACAGAAATAGCAGGTCCAAGCACAAAAAGCCAGCAGACCTGCCAGATTATAGCAAAAGCACACATGACTGAAGTACACCACAAAGTCCCAGCATATGACAGGCAAAAAAACTTTCTGAATAGCAGGCATCACCTGCCAAATCATCCCGCTGGCAACAGAGCCTTACAGTAGGATTACCAGAGCGTGGCTCTTCTCAGTGCTAGGTAGCACACTCACACAGATCTTCTATCCACCCTTCTGTAACATGGACTCCCCTGTTCTGAAGTTCTTTTGATTGTACTCTCATGGGGATGGAACACAGCACTTTAGCTCTGACATTCTTCTAACTTTATATTCTGAATCTACCTGGCTGCCACCAGGATGAGCAGTGAGCTGATGCTCCCTGGTTGCAGGCATCTGCTTGCAGCTGCATGGCCATAGAACACTATCACCTTCCATTACCCTTCTGCTTACAGAGCAGCAGCAAAATAAAGGTGGCCTGGCACTTTCCAGGGCCAACTGCAGGCTCTGGAAAGCAGGAAGGCTCCTTAGGGATGTGTAACAAAGTACTTCTGTGACCCATATTAATGTCTGCAGAACTTCAACATTATACATCTCATTTTCTCAGGTGTCCTCATCATCTTCCTTCAACACTCTTCCAGCTTCTCAAACAGTTGTCAGGATAACACACAGTGCTGCAGATGAAGTCATACCAGTTCCACATACATTGGCAATACTTCCCCAGTTCTACCAGCAACACCCATGTTTAAATCGACACGATCTGTTTAATGAAAAAGTTAGTTAGCAAGCACCTCTGCTCCTGCAGAAAAGAAGTCTTGTTTGGCTCTACCAATTAGAGTCCCACATCTGAAGCAGGATGGTATTTTGCAATCTAAACTAAGCACTGTGATGACAGGGAAGACAACCAGATCCCACTGAAACAAAACACTGCCCTTCACACTTTCTGGCATCACCTTTTCCTACAGCACTTCTGACAATGAGAAAACAAATCAAAAGCCTTGATCATATTCCTCAGGAAGCTGTTGAATCTGTGTCCCTCCACTGAGGGAGAGCACCGAGACACAACACTGCGGTGCTGTGACAGCAGGAGCCCATTTCCCAAAGCCTAGGAGGGCTAAAGGCCACAAGGTACACCTTGCACACCCTGGCAAGCCGAGGCGGGAATGCCCCAAGGTTTGCTGCTGCTGCTCTGGAGCAACTGCAGTTCATTATGTGTTCCAGCCTAGACAGCACACGTTTGAGGGTGCACATCCAGTCAGGAATGGCCTGGGAGTGTTACTCTCAGTCATTCCTACCAGCTCACTCACCTCCTTCACTGGAGCGTAACCCAAGCCATGGGGTCTTAACTCAACTGCTGTTAGTTCAGGATCAAAAAATTCACACCCTCAACAGCAGCACACTTCCAACAAACAAGCCTTTCTCCACACTGACAAGAAGTTCACAGGCACTGAACTACTCTCAGATGACTTTTCCAGCAATTTATCCAAGGTTGCATGCCAGTCTAAAAGATACTCAAAAAATATTTCTTCAAGTGTGTCAGTTTGTCTCACCAGGTAAAAACCAAATCAAACAAAACAGCTTATTTATTCTGTTTTGAGGCTGGGGGGTTTTGGTAGTTTAGATTTTTTAAGCACTATCAGGAAGTTGCTGTAAAGCAGGAACATAGAATTTAGCACAAAAGATCCCAGTTCAAATGAACTGTCAGGGACTGTTTTTAATGGGTAAGGAAAGATGTGCACATATTTCAATAATTTTGAGAATTATTGGACATTTAATTTTTATTTTGTGAAAAAACTGTTGTAGCATACTTTTAACTCTCATACTTTTAATATCCCAGCACTATTAATGTCAAAGGTTCAACAGGCTTATAGTAGATGTAATGACACGGGGGAAAAAAAACAAACCCCAAACCACCCCAGAAAACAACAGACACACAGATATATGCAGGATCCCTTGGAAAAGGTGAATGATCTTGTCTTTTTCATACTGAATGGGACTCATTTCTGGAAATCCAAAAGAAAAACAAATAAACCTATAAACACAAAACCACCCAACTTGCAATTATCTTACTCATTTTACCATTACCTACAGGGTAAAGGGTAACTGTTGAGCTTCAGTTAAGTTTCTGAGTTCTTATAAGAATATCACTGCACTTTCTAAATGGACATAATGAGAGTCACTACAAGGTCTACAAATTCCTATTCCTCTATTACTCTTAATATTCCTTTCAATTAATCTGTGTGTGGACAAGAGGATTCTTGGATTTCCAAAGGGTTAATATTTTAATTAATACTATGAGTATAAGCAGGAGTTTTATTCCCTGCTTTGACAGAAAAACTAAGGGAACAAAGTTTGAAATTCTATGACCTTAAATTTCTGTTGCTTTCCACATACGCTTAACTTCCAGAATTCCAGCAAACATATCAGCTACTTTCTAGAAGCCTGAACTCTCTGCCAATGGACAGAGGAGAACCTCTGTTATTAAGGAGTTCTAGAGGCACAAACAGTTAAAAAACCCCAGCACACTACATACAAACTATATTTTTCCCCTGGGAACAGACTGCGAAGACAAATAAGGGAAAAAATATAAAGGTATCATACAGAAGAAAACAAACAATTTTTGATTAAGCAAAATTATATAGCTAGTTGATTAAAATTTTCTGTCTCAAATATGATTAGTTTTCAAATCTGACATCAAGAGCTCACACATGGCCCTCATAAACAGAATTAAAACTATAATCCCATCACTGCCACATTGATTATATCACATGGGAGTAATTCTATTTAGGTAATGTGATCCTGTAACAAGATACTAAAAAAATCTGTATGAATGTTGCCATTTTCCATGTCTGTTTATATTAAAAACATTTCCTTATTGTTCTCTCCATATAAATACTGAAGCTCAAAAAGCATTCCATCTTTTAAACTGATATGCTTCTTTCTCCAAGTAGTTTATAACATTTTGCAAAGGAAACAAAGTATTAGTAACTACAGCATTGCGTCTTTTAACCTAGACTTTGACTGGGTAATTTCTTAAAAGTATATTAAGAATAAGGTATTACAGACAAAGGTATTAACAGTATCCCCATTTTATTCATAGACTGGTATGTTTGACTCCATTTCAAAATTGGTGGGGAACTCTGCCAACTACATGGAAATCGAAAGGTCTGTAGCAAGATAATAACGAGACAAAAACCCCACCCTATTTTCACAACCATTTCACCAGAGAACATATCAAAAAGCAGAAACGACAACAAGATCATTTCCACTTGCAAATGCAAGCACTATGTTCTGACTACGTTTGTCCATGTGGAGCAAACAGCAAGCCTTTCACATTGTGAATGTCCTGACATAAATATTTATAAACTACAAGGATATCTAGAGAGTTTAATGAAGGCTCTCTATGTCAGCTTGCCTTGCAAATATATAAATTGGAAAAGATTGCTTAATATTTAGTGTGTCAATACCCAGCATTTGTGTACAATCCATTAAAGATCCAAAGCTTTCCCCTTTCAAGCCTTGGACAATTACCACAAAAGAATGACACAGCCTCTTTGTTTAGAGCACTGTGTATTCTGTAACTTCACAAGTGGTACATACTCTGAAGCCACACCTGACGTGTACGCTGAAAAACTAAAGGTTATTAGGAGAGCATGTGTTTCACTCACTGAACAGCAATTACACTTTAGAAGAGTCACCACTACCAAGTGCTTGGCACAGAAGTGGAAGTACTGGCTGCCTGCTCATTGCAAACCTCATGTGCACATACCAACAGTCACCCTTGGTGAGCCACAGCATTTAAAATTTGAGGGCTCCGTTTTAAGTGGGGAGTGCCAACCGTGAACATGAACAGACCATTCCTGAAGTCCACAGGGAAGCTGCATCCCCCTCCACATCTTTCTAAGCAACTTACACCACTTACTGGTACAAGTCCATCACAGAGAAATTCCTTATCAACCTAAATTCTACCCAAAGCTCTCAGGTGAGTGGGCTGGAACATGAGGGCTCCCAGCAGGAGAACTGGAGAAGGAGCTGAGTGCACTCCCAGACACAGCAGAGCCACCAGCTCAGCCAGAAGCAGGAGCATGCAACAAAGCTTCAGCTCCAACTGCATTTCTGGTGCCACGCAACAGTAACATGGACCCCTCCCTACAGCACAAGGAACTGCACTCTTCTGAAGATGCCACCAGCAAAGCAACCCAAGTATTTAGCATTTCATAGGAAATTAATGAGGTTAAATATGTTGGGGACAAAGAATACAGTATTTAAGTCTGCAGACTGGCTGCCAGAGGAGATGAACGGTGACAGATCAGAAACTGAGACCTGTTTCTCCTTCTTTTCCTGCCCAAGCCCGCTCCCTCAGAAGGAAGAAAAAATATCTTCACTCTAGTTGGTTTAAACTAAAAAGTATATCCCATACTACTGCAGCAGATATTTTTGAAGCTGGCATTTTTGAAATGCGACATCATCATAAAGGTGGATTACAGATGTCCAAAGGAATCGGATTTCTCCAGCTTCCAAAGACAGAGCTTAAAAGGTTCCTATATGCCCAATCCTGACCTATCTTCCTGCGAAAAAAAAAAAAAAAAAGAAACAAAACAAAACCCTTCCACATATTCTACAGCTTGTAGCCAAATTCCTTACCTAGAACTCTGGGAATGCAGATTGAAGCATTTCACTAGGGAAAAAGGAAACACGAATACAGTTCATGCCCCTCCAACCAGCATTGCTGTGAAACAAGAACAAAGCTTTCCACCTGAATATCTTCATGTAACTCACACTGAAGGATACATGAAGTGCTTTACCTGCATATACCACTGACCAGAACCTCTCTGTATCTTCAGAACTTCCCTACATCTTCTTGTCAAAAATGCTACTTTACCTTACCTCCAAGACATAGCAAAAATTGCCATCAAACTTTTTAAGTCCTAATTTTTCAGTTTTGAATAAAAGCTGAAGCAATCTGATGATAAGTAAACTATATCACAGAGATGCACTTGAAAGAACTATTAAATTAACAGTGGATTTTGGAACACCTTAGATTGCACTAGTTTTAGACTGTTCTATGAAAAAGGAAAATGCATTGGAAATCATGGCAGACAAGGGCATACTGACTTCTGAGGAATCATACAATGAAGAAACATGACTAGAAAATGGTTGATTCAAGCTTGGGTGAAGAAATAGACCATGATTATTAAAAAAAAAAAAAAAAAAAGGTATTTCCAAGTCTTATTGTCGTAGTATTGTACAGTCTCTAGGTGAAGAGAGCCTTCACCTGAGTGCAAAAACATAGCTCTAGCTGGAAATGCCACACTTCATCTCCAACCTGAGTGCTTCAGGAGTAAAAACCTATTCCTTACCCCCTTCTCTGACTTCTGGTAGAAATATACGTGCACACACCACCAGTCAGTAAAGTTTAGCAAAGTTTCAAACACACCACAGCTTAGCAAAGTTTCGAACATTAAACTCTTCTAAACAACGTGCAAATGGACCTATCTAAAAAAAAAAACCACAAAAAAGCAAGGATCTGCTTAAGAAAACAGAAACAATGGATTAAAACCAATTAAAACAGTAACAATATTCAAACAATAATAATGGATTAAAACAAACTCTCTTCTGAACTCTAGAGAAGCAGTTTAAAAACATCCATTACCAAAAAGGCATTTTCATTTCTTCACTATCTGACCCTAAACACAGAGGTCTGCAACATTCAGTAGGTTTGCACAAACATCCTTTATAAGATTCCTATTCAAGCAAGAGCTTTATGCATTGTCTGCATGATCAGGGTTTAAAGTCAAAACAAAACAGCAATTGCATGCTGACTGGAGAGCTATTTCAGGAAGAAAGCAAGCCATGAACACTGGTGGAGGAAGAACTCTATCACTTTTTTAAAAGTTGGAACCTCAGTTTCACAGTTATCTGCAGCACCCTGACAGATGTGACGACACTGCTTTTGCCTCTTTGCAGCTGTCAGTTATCTAACAATTATCTCTCTGATTGGTTTCACAGCTGTCCTGAAGAATACCTCAAAGCTGCCATGGAGCAGATCTAACTCCACTCCTCTGAAGTACCCCCAGGAAGCAGCTTCAAGAAGCACTGTTGGTCAGAGAGGGGGAAGCCCAACCACACAAATCAAACCATGGGCCAAGAGGAGAGAACAGAGACCAGTGACATCGTTCTTCCAGCAGCCATAACATTAAAAAAAACCCAAGCCCAAATCACAGAACCTCCACAGCAAGCTGTCATGATGGTAACCTCCTGCCTCTTAGAAATTCAAACACTTGCCCTGAAAACATCGGTAGGATCTGGTTTATCACAGTCCTGGCATGATTTTTGAGGCAGGTGCCTTGCCCTGTGCATCCTTTTCTAGCCAGTAACAGCCTCATACTTCTTCAAGTCCTTATGCATTTCCAGGGTACCAATTTTATTCCTTTACACCTTGGTAAGCAAGTCTACCATAGTTTCTTCAGAGTAATAGTTCAGTTGTCATAAACCTTTGTCCATGTGCCTTTTCTACGAGAGCAGGGAGGCTGGTTCTGGAAGCAGAGAGGATGCTGCAATCCACAAACACACACTATTACATTTGCTGAGTTTCTGTCTCCAGCACTGTCGGCTTGGCATCCTCTACAGCCCTGAATTCACAAACCAAATAGTGAACTTCCTAACTTCAACTCTACTTTTATGTATAAGCTTATTCATACTCATGCTGGCACTGCCTCTGCCTCATTAAGGAACTGCTGACACCTCTTCTGAACTCAACACATCTTACTCGAAACCTACTCTACTTGCATAGATGCTGTTTATTAGGGAGGATGTATGCATTAAAATTTGATTTTTGTTTCTTCACGGTTCAGCTGTTCCTGCTGTTTATCTCCATCTAAAGTAACAATTAGCCAGTAGGAAAATTACTATCGTGTCACAAACAGGATTACAACTTCAGGTAGGCAATCAAACAGCAGGGCACCATGAACACAGAAGAAACAGAAATGCTGTTCGGATACAAATGTCCTTGGCAATAGACAGAGGTGAGGGATGAGAAAAGAAATGACATTCATATGATTTATAAACTGAATGCTTCTTCAAAGTGTCCCATTAAGCATGAAGTACACAAAATTTTGTGAAAGTAGACACCACTATTTTGAGATTAATTTGAAGGAATTACTGTAATAACATTATGTGACATCACATACAACAGCTATTTCTGTGCTGTCATTTGAACTAGACTGAACATCAAATTAAAGCCAAACACATGGTATATTAAGAATGGGTATGATTGTTACTTATTAAAATAAACTAACCAGGAAATAGTTTCTCCCTATACTCCAGAGCCAACTTAACTTTTGAAAATTGGGGTTTAACTGCCACAACGTAAGTATGAAAAGTTACACATGCCATTTAAATAAATATATTTGTATCTCTGCAAACAGGATACAATATGGCAAACAGATGCACAGGATAAAAAAAAAGGCTATGGATGAGATGAAAATCTTTGTTTTCCAGATTACTGAGCAACTGGAGACTGAGCAGTTACTTCAACCTACACCTTTAGTCTAACTTTCATCAAACACTCTAGTGGGGATGAATTCTCTAAACCAAAATGTGGTTATTAATTGCTAGCAATTAATCTCTTGCCCATCTAGTATGAAAAAAGTCAAAATGAAGTAAACAGAAAAATTATGCATGCAAACACCACAGGCGATTTCTTCCCAGAAAGACTGAACACAGATAAACAGCTACTGTAGTTAGGTTTACAGCACTAAAAAAAAAAAAAAA
>VWZT01009981.1:998597-1127911 GCA_013397055.1 Pachycephala philippinensis
AAAAAGAAAAGAAAAGAAAATTAAGTTAAACAAAGTCCAGTCAACAAACAAGCTGATAAATTTGAGGTACTTTTCTTCTGTAATTTTGTTCACTTTTAAGAGGTTATACAGAATGCTTTTCTTTTAACTGTTGTCAGACTTAAAAAATATAGCAGACCAGCTGGTTTTGTATATATAAAGCAATTTGCAGCCTCCATACAGTAAGAATTCAAGTTCTTGACACAAGGAACACTGACTTTTCTTTGATCTCTGAATAATGGAATTTTCAGAGATTTTTCTGCATTTAGTTATTTAGAGCTTTCAGAAAACTTGCCTTGAGGCCATTTTTTGGATCATGCCTGCTTCCCACCACACTAAGCTTGACAGATCTAAGAATCTCTTGGATGTGAGTCAAATTTCGTATTTTGTAATAGAATTGTTTCCTTGCATTCATGAGGCACCCTTCCTTCTCTGCTGTGACGTTTGTTGTTGATTATGCCACCTGATACGAATACTTTGAAATCTAGTCTTTCATTCTAAAACCAGGTTTATACTGAGTGTATGCAAAGTGAAATTTCAATAACATGAACTGGAGGTTGTGTCGCAGTAGATGCTCTCACTTACTGTCCCTGTTAAAGAGTCAGGAAAATTTAAAATCATAGAGGTGTTTAGGTTGAAAAAACCTCGAATATCATCAATACCAACTGTTAATTAGCAGCTATGCTTATTACCAGTCACATGAAGGGGACATTAGAAGTGAAGAGGGTGTGCTTTGAGAGCACTCACATATGCAGTATGTGATTTTAAGGAGACCTGTGATGTATGCAGAAAAAGAACTTTAAAGATACGTATATAACCATAAACTATATTTAGGTAAGGAAAATTAAATTATGCCATATGTCATATATTTTTTCCTGTTTGTACCTAAAACCATTTAGATGCAAAGCTCTATTACTAAGTATTCCTTTAAAGCAGAAATAGGGTAAATAGGATTGCCAGGTAATACTGTGTAACACTCTGGCATTTGGTGCAAATAGCACTGAAAACGCCCACGTGCTGCACAGGTACTCAATTTATTAGGTGTACTTCTATTTCACTAATCTTGTCACAGTACAGATTAAGCTCATGAAATGCTTTTTCTCCTTAAATATAAGACCTTCTTAGCTTAACTTGGATTTAAGTGTTTACTCTGAGGATTTAGTAATAAATCAAAAATGACAGACATTACAGTTCAGCATAGACAGCCCATTTCTTCTCCCCACCAAACCCATCTCCTGTCTCTTGCTTTCCCATTAGAGCCCAAAAAGGGAATCCATCCTCTTCTGCGATTTCAGTATCTAATGTTCCATTTCAGAGTTCTCCTCTCAAAAGTGAGAGCTGCTCCTCAAAATTTTATTCCCTCTCCCAATCAGACATCAGCATACATTCCATTGATCAAGTAATCCAGCCTGGTGTAATGCCTCTTCTGAAGAGATTCATGTATTTTCTTCCCTGTCAGCACAATAACTAGCAACAAGAATATCACCCCAAAAAGCAAAGCTGCTACAAGGCTGCTTTTCTCCCCCAGCTGAAAAACACCTTTCCCTCTCAGAACACCTTCTGACAGGTAGCTTTCTGAGTCAGATGGATCATAACCCCGCAGGTCATTTTGGGAAGATGCGGGGGAATCACTGGACAGAGTGAAACCTGGAAAAGAGAGGAGGGTCACATGGCTGGTATCACTGGAAGAGACAACTGTTGGCTCAGCAGCCATGGCTGGAGTCCTTAGCCTTGATGGGGCAGTAGCAGATCTGGAATCTGTGGTGATCTGCTTGCTTGTAGAAGTAGAAGCAGAAGTTGTGAGCTTGGAAAGAGGAACATGAGTGACAGCGATGCTGGTGACAGGGACACCAGGCTTAGCTCCGGTGGCTGCAGCAGGCGGAGAGGCAGCTGTGGTGGGGAGAGTTGTAGCTGGTTTAGCAGCACCAGGATGCAGAGAGGTTGTACGAGACTCCAGCTGGGCAGCACTTGTAGGCAGAGGAGTAAGAGGAGCACTGCTGGTTTCAGGAGCCCCTGCCTGAGCAGTGGTGGGGAATGAAGCAGTGGGGTTTCCACCTGGAACAGCAGAAGGCGTGTTTGGTGGCAGATTAATTCCCTTCTGCCTTGAGATGGGGTCTGAGCTCTCAGACTCTTTTGCTCTTGGAGATTCAGGAAAAACTGTGTGAAATTCCATGTTGTCTAAATGCTTGCCTATGTGGTTCAGGAGTTCAGACGCCTGATGAAAGACAGATTGTTGCGAACTGGCAGTGAGATTCTGATGGATATTCTGGCTGTGAGAAATAATGGTTCCAGCATCCAAAGGCAAAGAATACTCATTTGAAGAAAAGTTCTCAGTTTTGATGGATTTATCCTCTGGGGCATGGATGTCTGGAAACAGAAATACTGGTATTTAATTATTAAATCTATTTTTGACTAATGTAGGCATACTCTATTTGTATTTCTCAGAAACATTTATATAAGGGGGCTCTAGGACATAATGATAAATGAAACTCGCTTCCTTTAAAATATGCACAGTGACATTCAAATTCTATGTCATAAAAGCTGTCAGCCTCAAGCCTAGTCACAACAGTGTTCTGTGGCAGAAATACCATACAAATTATAATCCTAAAAGCTACCTGATTTTACAGTATTTCTTCTACAGTATTTACGTGATTTACAGGTATTATAGAAAGTATTTGGCTAAGCATGAGCTCTTGGAAAGACTGGCTAATTGTTAATTCATTTAATATATATACCTATTTTTATAATTATATTTATAAAATATAAAAAATNNNNTTTATAAAATATAAAAAATATATCTAATATATTCATAATAACCATTCAGCTGCTGCATAGAACATTTAAAAGGGAACATGCTCTCAAGCAGTTTTGACTCTCCCTCATCTCTTTTTATTATTGAAACAAAATTGAAATAAGTAATTTTAAAATTATCTTTCCCCGTTTTAGCTTGGTTTTTAGTGTAACCACATACAGGTTCTCATATGAAAGAACAAAGTTTGAAACGTTTGTTGGTACTGACACTGCTCAGGTGCTACCTTTGAAAACTTATTAGGAACATTGAACAAGCTACCATAATCTTTCCACAATTAAATGCTCACAGAAGCTAAAAAGTGCAAAATGAAAAAGAGGTGGTATATGCAATTGAGTTGTTCACTCAGCGTTGCACTACACGCTGAACAAAAGCACAAGCATGACTGCATTTCTTGTTTCTTTGTTTGAAACCCCGATGTTCTTCTAGGGGAGAAAGAGCTGGAGGAAAGTGTAATTATAGTAATAATTTTACAGAAATGCAGTTCATTTGTTGCACATTGCTTTTGCACGATTCCCGTGTGATTGTGCTTGCACAAAAATACTTGGTAACATTATATGAGTAATCTTTCTACATATAATACTGTTGCTCCTTGCACAGCTCCTCTTAGAAGAGTTCTCTTTTTCAGCAAAAGTCCAGTCTCTCAAGCAGCCATATAGAAACCGCCTTGTAAACTCCTGGCGGGACAGTCTAATTATCAGTTTCTTATCTGAGCTGTTCAAACACGTCTGGTGCAAGTCAATGTCAGTCAACAAGTAGGCCTTGCTGTTAAAAATCCCACAGTGTAGGCCAAGAAATTCCTGAGTGTGCAGCCCACATGCCATAAAGCTCTGAGTTTAGAAAGTGTGCTTCTGCACTTCAGGTTCACTAGGTGAAAGCAGAAAATAATGATTATCACTGCCAATTATTCATCAGTGTAGCATGGGTCCTTTAAATACACAGCTGGCTACAAGAGCATGGTATTTCCATTGGTTTTGGTGATACTTTTCAGCATTATGTACAGGAAATTTACCTTCTTGAATATCTCTAGATGGAAACAGCTTCTTTTTTTTTTTAAGCAAGGACAAATTATAAGGAGTTCTGAATCTAATCTGAAGGAATTTTATAGGGTTTGGGACATTATTCCAAGCAGGAAGCTGGGCCCACAAATGAGCTCATCACACATTTGCCCATCCATCTTCCACAAAGAAAAAGTGCAATATTTTCAAATTATAATGCTTGCCGTAGAATACTTTACTAAAAATATGACCCTCAAGCAGTTCCTGGTCACCACTGAAAGTTCATAGGTACAAAAGTCATCTGGCGTGGGGGCTGGTGGCTCTCACTATTATTTACCTCTAGTTATCTTGTAGCTCACAAGTCCTGTTGCAGGTTTCATTGGACAAGCCTCAGCACTAGGACAGTAAAACAAGTAGCAGTTGGGATGTGTACTTGTTCTTGCAGCGTAAAAAATAATCAAATTGCACTTCTTGTCTCCTGCAAAACAAAATAAATGCCTGTTTCAGCAATAAGAACTTTTTTATCAGTATGATAATGAGATGTAGTTCGTTAACTTTTCCTCATGTGAGTAAGAGGAAAACTACTAACACATAACATTCCTACAGGAAAAACAGCCAAGGACTGCAGAAGAATGGCCCAGGGCCAAAACATGAAAGGTCACACCTTCCTTTTCCTGTACAAATAAAGTTGGGGAAATTATGAGTCTAATCTCTCACCCTCCCCTCACCCATACCACACTGGCACCACTTCATACAACCATTTCTCGCTTACAAATCCTGATAAATCTGAAAACCTCCTAGATATACTCATGGGGAAGAAAATTATTCAGACATTTTTCCTTATTACATCCCAGGAATCGCTTGGCTAGTTGCTGCTTCAGGGGGTCACCTTCACCACTGTCATTTCTACTTGCTGCTCTGCCTCCTACTGCTCCAAGAGCTTGACTCAAACCAGCTGTCTCAGAGGAGGGTGAGCATTCTCATTCTTGGCTAAAATTAAACACAGTGCAAAATGTCACTTACTTTTAGTGCATCTATTAAATACAGCTTAGGTACCTTCGGGGTTCGGGATTTGTGAGGTTCTAACACTTAAAACTAAGGCTGTTTCTGTGATGCAACTATTCTCCTGAACACTACGGGATCTTGCGTTAAGATCTAACATCTACTGGCAAAAGAAGGTAGCAGCCGCAAGCTGGAACTAAGCGCAGCCTGAACGAGAGGGTAAATTCTGTGCTGAATACGGAGAACACCAGCAGCTGAACACCCCGCGAGCCCAAACTCCAGAGTTATTCTCCCAGGCAGTGGCGGAGAAGGAGGCCGAGGTTACCTGCGAGCCGGTGCCCCGAGCAGCAGGTGCGGGCACACGCACCCGCGCTGGGGACGCGCAGCGGCTCCGCGCCCCGGACGCCGCGGGGCAGGGACAGGTCTATGTCGATGATGGAATTCTCCATCTTCTCCGCGGAACACTCGTGGCTCAGGGTCGGCCCGGCCATCACGCAGGTGATCACCAGCAGGCGAAGCGGCCAGCGGCTGCCCCCCCGGCGGGACATGGTGACCCGGGCCGGTCCCCGCGGGGCTCCTCCGGCACGGCCGGGGTTCGCGGCCAGCGGCAGCCGGGGGAGCCGCCCCGAGGGGGTCTCCGCTACTCCCGGGGCGGGCACGCGTTCCTGGGGCACCTTGGGGTCGGGAAGGCAGCGGCGGAGCCTGGCCGAGCTCGGGACGGCGGCTCGGGGGAACCGCGGGAGTCCCGGCACGTCCGGGAGGAGGGGCCCGGGAGGCGGGCCCGGGCCGCCTGCTGCCCTCCTCCTCCTTCCCCTGCCTGCTTGCCTGCTTACCCTGCTCGCCCGCCTGCTCCTGGGCTTCCCGCTTACCTACCTACCTGCCCTCCTCCTCTCTTCCTTCCTCCTCACTGCCTGCCATTCTGCTGTCCCCTTCCTGCCTTTTCTCCTGCCTGCCCTCCTTCTCCCGTGCTTCCCCCTTGCTTCCTCCTGCCTGCCCTTCTCCTGCGTTCCTCCTGCCCTCCTCGTGCCTGCCCAGCGGGGCTGCGAGGGTATTCCCGCTCCTCCAGCCACTCGCCGGCCCCAAGGGCTCTTCCTAAGCATCAGACACAAAGGCAAAACCACCTAGTGAAGCTCTTGGTGGTCAGGCTGATAGGGTTTTACCCACAGTCAGACTTGTCCTCCTTCTGAGATCTGCTTTTGGAAGCTGTAATGAAAGTGATTAATATGCATATCCTGGACTAAACGGGCATGGACGTATTTGCATGTGTGTGTAAAAGACTGCTTGCTACCTAAGTAATCCTGTTCAAATCACAGCCAGGCACAAGATGTTTGTGGAATGGGAGTTGTACAGAAAAGCCTGTCTACTGGGATTCCGACTGGTGTCTTGGCCATTCTTCCCTCAGCTATCTCAGTGCAATTGCTTGCTTAAATAATGTTTTTGCTTGGAAATTTTTCATTTCCTCTTTTTAGTTATGTTTTTTTCTTACTATTTTTGGTGTAGTGTTTAGGAATAAAAGTAGACCAAAGGAGTGCAAAGAATAAAAGGATTATAAGACATATTTCTTCTTTTTCAGGAAAGAGACCTTTTATTTACTTCCCTGTAAATAAAATCCATTTTCTTTTTAGAGATGTGCACTACCTGAAGAGATCCCAACGGGCAGGTTAGTTTATGTAATGTAATGGTTACATTATATTATGCCAAGGCATGGGTTGCTGTCTTGTTCTTACGCCCAGTCAGTCCCTTTTGTCAATACTGCTGGGTGTTGGCTTTTATTTGGACATTAGTGTTGTAAGAGACCGAGCCACCCATCTCATTTTGCACCACATAGCCATCTTGGGGCAATTCATAATGTTTGGTTGTGATTCTCGCAGTCTTGGTGGGATGGCTTCTCCTAAAATTTTCAGCTGCACTTGTTTAAGAAAATGTTCCTTTCTAGCCCAGCTTCTCTCTTTCGATAAACTGGTAACATTATTTTCACTGTTAAAAGACAAAGTGCTAAGAGAATGTGAACATTAAGGTGTTGCCTACTAACTGCATCACACAGTGAATGAACAGGGGGAATGAATACTAAAAACAAGCACAGATATTATCCCTGCTATGTATTAGACAAAGTTGCAGCTGCCACCTGCCTTTGGTTACGTAGAGGTGGTGGAAGAAGCTGAGCAGAAAGAAGATGAAAAATAAGGCTGGGGTGGTCAGAACTGGAGGGTGAGGAAACTGGTTCTTCACCTGAACTGTTGGGATGGTGTAGTGTAGTGATGGTGAATGTGAGAATATGCAGAGACTGCTGTGGTCAGACAGGCATAGATGACCATGGGAGAATGAGAAGGGTTGATGTGATCTGTAATATAAGCAGGGCAATGGAGATCCTGGGGGTAACATGACTGCCCCACTCCAGCCACCATGGCAAATTTCTGCTCATCCTGCCTCTTCCTGGTGGGGCAGGCACTCACCAGGTCTCCCTGGCGAGACCAGAAGCAAATTGTTGAGGCTGCTGAGGTGCAGGAAAGCCAAGGTCCATCAAAAGCTATGCAGAAACCATGCCCTCTGGGCTAGGAGAGCGCCAGCCTTGTCCAGCAGCTGCTGTGTTCCCTCACCACTGCAACGGGAAGAAAGGGAGGCTGAGAGAGGGAGAATGGGGGGACACCATCAGCCCTTGGACATGGTGCTAGGTCACTAAAGGTGTTTTCTGTAGAGCATCTCTCTGCTTTGGAGCCAGTGCCCTGCATGGTGAAATCCTCAGGCATAGGTACAAGATGAACTTCTATTGTAACCTATTCTATTAGGTTACAAAAGCATATAGTGCAGCATACAGCCTACAGCTAGCAGCAGGTGCTGTTGGATTGGGGTTGTCTTCCCACAGCCTGGATCTCAGTAACAGTGCTGAGGTGCAGTTCTCACGAGATAGGAGCCTCATTCTTATGTTAGATTAAATCTCGGTGGCAATTAGCAAAGGCAGCCAAGAGAAACGGTGCTGAGTTCGGTGCAGAGCTTTGGATGATGTTGGGCTTTGTGTGTGAGCACAGAACAGGCTTGTTCAGAAACCAGCACAGACCAGTGCTGTTCTTATTTATAGACAATTCTTCTGTCATAGATAACTGTGTGATGTCTTTGCTGATTTGCCTGTCAAATATGAAAACAGTAAGTCCCAAATCTTAAAGCATGTTTCCTTCTCATTTACACTTGTGTTTTTTTGAATTTTCTTAATCTTGTTTTTTCCTAAACCTGAGCCGCCTGTGGACTTTTGATCTGGTCTTTTCCCTCACTCCTGACACACATGTATAAGGAGTGCTGGTGATGGGTGTTGTCCACACTGCTCTGCTCTGTGCCCAGCACTCTGGGGTTTGGCAGGTTTGCCTTGGCACAGAAGAATTAATATCCTTAATTAAAAAAATCACACAATCACAAAATTGTTAGGGTTGGAAGGGACCTCTGGAGATCATCTAGTCCTGCCCCCCTGCCAAGGCAGGGTCACCCTGAGCAGGTAACACAGCAACCCACATTCCAGGTGGGTTTGGAATGTCTCCAGAGGGGAAGACTCCATGACCTCCCCAGGCAGCTGTTCCAGTGCTCTGCCATCCTCAATCAGAAAAAGTTCTTCTTCGTGTTGAAATGAAACTTCTCGTGTTTTAGTTTATGGCCTTTGCTCCTCGTCCTGTCACTGGGCACCACTGAAAAGAGTCTGGTCCCTCCTCTTGGCACCCCCTTTAAAATATTTATCTGCATAAATATCATCTCTTCTCCAGACTAAACAGGCCCAGCTCCCTCAGTCTCTTTGTAGCAGGGCACCCCACCCCTCACAAGAGCTAATTTGTTAACTGGTCAGACAACTCAAACAGGACAAGCTGTCTTGTAGTGAGTCATTTTGGGGCCATGGGGTTAACATTGATCTGGCATCTCCCAACTGCCAGTAAACATCTCACTGTCCAAGTGAGATCTGGAAAGATAAGCTGGATTTCTGACTGACAGACACCTCACTTTCCAACTATCAAAGCCACACCAAGCTTCCACAAAGCAGAAATCTTTTACACATTTCCCTAGAAATGTGTGGTTTCTCCCCTGAGCAGGGACACTGCTTTGCGGTTAATCCCCTGGAGGCTGAGTGAAGGAATCTGTGAATATTATTGTCACTTCAGTGGGAAGTTACATTTGACTTCTAATACTGTTTCTTTTGCTACCTTTAATATAGGTACCTTGATATTGTGCACTGTTTTATGTTATGCTGTAATCTACTGCTAGCTGTTTTTAGTTTTATACTGTGTAGTAAGTAATTCTGATCAAGATCTTTTGTCTGTTTATCTCTTGTCTGTTTAATAAATAATTCATTTTTATAAATAGACCTGATCTGCCATCACTAGAACTTGTGGGCCAGAGTGAGTCCCTACATTTAAACAGTTGCCAAAACCTGAGGCTAAGGCAGAGCTTGTCTGAAGCTCCCACTCCTCTCATGGCACTGTTCTTATATGAGAGATGCTCCAGACCCTCACCATCTCTGTGGCCTCCACTAGACCCTCCCCTCACCAAAAACTGGGAAATGAGCTCTCTAACCCAGTTTGTTAGGTTAGAAAGCTGGCATTACTTTATTCAGCACAGAGGTACGTGCGTATTGTCTCAACAAACATGTAAATCAGTTATCGAAACTTTTGACTATTTATACATTTTGGTAAACAAAGGAATTAGTGTTCCCTAGTTCTCTTATGAATTAATATTCTATCTTTCATTGGCTAATGATTCTCTTGCTTTTCATGATAATTAGTCCACATGCTCAGTTTCTCTCTTCTTTGGGGTCAAGGAGTTTCTTGGGTTGGTGGCCTGTGGATCAGTAGTTGCGGATCCCCCTACCAGAATTACCTTTTACCCACTTGGAGCTGATTTCAGCACAATTACTGAGTATCACCGGCTGGCCAGGGAGGGGATTGTCCTGCTCTGCTCTGGGCTGGGACGGCCTCACCTCGAATATTGTTTGAAGTTTTGGGTGCCACAATATCAGAAAGACATTAAACTATTAGCATCCAAAGGAGGGCACGAGGATGGTGAAGGGCCTTGAGGGGAAGCTTGTGAGGAGGGGCTGAGGACACTTGGTCTGTTCAGCTGGAGGAGACTGAGGGGAGACATCGCAGTTACAGCTTCTCCTGAGGGGAAGAGGAGGGGCAGGCACTGAGCTCTGCTCTCTNGGTGTCTGTGCAGGGCCGGGAGTTGGACTCGATGATCCTTGTGGGTCCCTCCGAAGTCAGCATATTCTGTGACAGGCTCCTTTTTAAAGAAATATAACTTGTCTGGCAACACCGAAGAGCACAGAAGGGGTCACAGCACTCCAGATATTGGCCTCACTAGGGCCGAGCAGCGGCGGAGGACACCTTCCCTGGCCAAACAGCTCAGCATCCTTCTGCCGTCCCGAGGCCCCGTGGCNAGCAGAGCGCCGAGGCCGAGAGCCGCCCGGGCGAGCCCAGTGCCGCAGGTCGGTGCCGGGCACGGAGCGAGGGCGCGGGGCTGTCCCCCGGGGAACGGGGCTGTGCCGGCACAGCGGCTGTGGAGAAGGGCACGGCTGTTTCCTTGGGAGGGACAGCGGCTGTGGAGACGGGAAGGGCTGTTTCTCTGGGAGGCAG
The DNA here is from genome assembly GCA_013397055.1 of Pachycephala philippinensis. Taxonomy (NCBI): domain Eukaryota; kingdom Metazoa; phylum Chordata; class Aves; order Passeriformes; genus Pachycephala; species Pachycephala philippinensis. The sequence continues at coordinate 1,009,031 of VWZT01009981.1, forward strand.
CGGCGGCGCGGCCCGGCCCTTCCTGTGACGGCGCGGGGGCATCACCCGGGCCGGGGGAGCGGAGCCGGGGATGGGGAGCTCCCGGGGCGCGGGTGCGGAGCTGGGGGAGCAGGAGCGAGGGGGCCGTCAGTGGTGCAGGTGTTCCGGAATCAGCTGTTCCCCGGCGCGGAGAGAGAAAGGAGCTTAGAGCTCTGCAGTGATCGCGGCAGTGTGCTACAAAAAGCATACCTGTGCAATGTTAAATAGAGCAATATTCTCATAGGCTTGGATTCCGGTGGAATCTGTATATTAAGTTGATTGTTCCCTCTCCCTCCCATACCCAGCATCTCCGTTGCCAGCCAAGCAGCGAGCAAAAATGGACGACATTGTGGTTGTAGCCCCAGGAACACAATCCTCACGGAATGTCAGCAATGATCCAGATGTCATAAAACTGCAGGAAATTCCAACTTTCCAGCCCCTTTTGAAAGGTAAGTGATTGTTCTTCCTCTGTTTTTAAATGCTCTCTTTTTTTGTACCTCATGGAGTTTGTGTATCCTGAGGTTTCTACTGAAGTTCATATTTCTGTCCCTATTTTTCACTACCCCTCTTGTTTTAAACCTTACTCTCTTCTGTTATGTCATAATTAATCCCAGCCTTCTAAACAGTGGGTGAACTGGTTTAGAGGTGTGCTGGTAATGTTCTCTGCAATGGAACCATCTACTGTGCAGACAGAACAGCTCCAAGCATACCAGCTTGCCCTGTGCCGGTGGTTGATAAGAGATGCTCTGTTACATTCTAATATATAATGGATGACAGTCTCCTGTTTTGCTCTAGTCTCTTAAAAACAGTGTGTTGCTCTCAGAGCCATAGGTACCTGTGTATGCGTTCTGCTGCTTGAAATCGAGATACCTTGTGGGAGTTTCCAACACAGAGCAGATTTAATTCTTGTTTTTTGTAGTGGGGTAGATGGGCTGAGACTTTTCTTTGTTTCTTTTCTTCCCACTCTTTTTTTCTTTTCCTTCATCCTCTGCACTCATTCTTTGTTCCTTCTATTCTGTTCAAAGGGAAGTGAAGATTTCAATGAAAGTTGTCAAGCCTGCAGTTTAACAAAAACGGTTTGTGTCTTTTGTGGCCTGGCTTCTAGCTATCTCTTTTTGAGGAGAATGCAGAGTGTCCTTAGTATCCAGAAGTCCCTTAAGAAGTGAGATGTCTGGAGCAGCCTGAACAAACTGATTTGGTAAAAGCAGCCTCCTCCTGAGTTCCTCTCCCTGGAACAGTGTGGGTCAGCAACCTTGTGTTATTATGCTGTGCAGTGGACACTCAGTGAGCCCATGGTTTTTTGGAAATGACAGGCCTGCTGTGCATGCATGCATGCATGGGCAGCAGCACTTGCTCATGCCTTGCAGGTCTGCTATGACAGAGAGCACGGACCTGGAATGTGTAGCCCTCCCTGCTACTGGAAGGAGTGATGTGGTCTTGTACAGCTGAGGGTTTAGGCACTGCTGGTCAGACTGTCACTGATTCATGTGTGGCTGCCAGGCAGTTATGGGAGCCACTTTTCTCTAAAGACATCAGTAGAGGTAGCTGGAGATGCTTCTAGAGGTAGCATCACACCACCACTTTTGGACAGAAAGTATTTACTTTTTGTTTGTTTGTGTATGTCTACTGCATGAGGGTCCTGGAACATGACCAGAACTTGTGGACATTATGATAACCTATCGGGCCAAACATTTAGCATTTTTTTGGGCATTTTCTTTTATGATTAAGTTCTGGATGTGCATGGCACTGACTGCTGTTTCCTGCAGAAGGGGCAGAAAGATAGGGAGGCCATGAAAAAAAGCAGAACATGCTTTGCCTGTAAAGCAAATGCTTCGTCCTGCTTTGTATGTAAGGCAGGACCAGGATCATGCTAGTGACAGCTTGAAATGTAAATGCTGGAATCCAAATCCTTAAAAGAAATGAGGAAGTTTTAATATGAGAGACCAAATTTAGAAGATGCTACAACATGTGGCACCGAGGTTGTTGTGTATGTGTAAGAGTGTGATGACAAAGAGTTTCAGTTCCACCCAGCCTCAAACTCATGAGCAAACCTGGGTTGCACAAGACCTGTGGAAGGAAGTCCTGGGAAGTGATACTGGTGATCACTTCCAGAGATAGTGTTCCTGTGAGGGTGTTTGAGTCACAAGGATACAGGGCTTGAGGTGGGAAGTGAGAAAGAAGAGAGAGCAGCAGCCATGTGGCTGAGATGGAAAGGTTGGAAGGCACTGCCGTAGATGACCAGTCCAGGTCCTTCAGCTGCTAAATGTGCACACTTTGAGTTGTCTTGGTGACTGAGTTGCTTTTTCTGGCCTTACTTTGAACCTGAAGCTGTTGATGTGTGATGGAAACCACCTCTTCTGTTTTTGTCACTTGGCCTGCTGCTTCCCTGCGAGTCTCCTGAGACGTGGTGACATCTGGTGACTGCTCAAGAGTTTTGCATGCTGAATCACTTTTGTGAACAGCTTTTTCAGCCTCGAGTACTTGTTATTATTTGAACAACCAGACTGTGATACTTGTGGTCACTACAGAAAGCAGCGTGGGCCTGTTGAGTGAGTTGACTCTTGAGAAATGGCAGATCTACCACAGGCCCACTTGAGAAACTGTTCTGCTTTGGACTGGTCTCTTACCTGTATTCTTCCCATGCAAGATTATGTTTCTGGAGAGGTTGAAGACGTTTTAAGATCTTTTAGGAGCTCATTCTAAAAACTTGTGTCTTGTGATCTACCGGCTTGGAAGTGGACTTACAGTCCCTGTGGACTTCATTGTTCTATTCAGTTTCTCCTTGCCTAAGCAAAGCCAAGGGGTTTTATTTTGCTTTTAAGTTTCAAAGGGGGAATAATCATTAAATAAATGGACTGGCAAAGCACATGGTCATGTAAACACTGCATGTTCTTGAAAAACAAATGCCCTTGTTCCTCCTAGCCATATTGAGTTGAGCTTGTGATCAGTGAACCTGGAAATCTTTACCATTGTGTGCTCTCACTTGGAGGAAAATGCCAGTGTCCTGTCCATTACATCTTTCATGCTTTCCCTTGACTTCTACAGGGAGAATTGCATCTCAGAGTTACAGCTGTGAGCCCTTGTAAAAAGTCCCTCTCCATCTTTCTTGTAGTCTCGCTTCAGGTACTGGAAAGCTGCTGTGAGGTTGCTCAAAGCCCTGTCAAACTTGACCTTGAAGACTCCTCACAATCTGGACAGGTTGTTCCAGTGTCTTCCCACCCTCATCATAAAAAAATTTTCTTCCTTATGTCCAATCTAAACCTGCCCTCTTTGGTTTAAAACCTTTGTCCCTGCTCCTTCATTACAGGCCTAAACAAAATGTCTCTGTCTTTCTTACAAGCTTTATTTGTCTCTGGAGGATTTTTGGGGAAAGAAACTTTTTCCTGCTTATGGCTAGAATTCTGCACTGGTAAAAGGTATTCAGCATGAAGAAGCAGAAGAAACAGAGGTTACTGTCTCACTGCAAAGGCACTGTGTGAGCAGCAGAAACATCTTTACATCACTGTGCCTCCTTCTGTTCCCGTAGGATTTTGTGATTAGTTTGCTCTCCAATCTCATTTCATGGTTCTTCAGGTCAGTGTGGTGTTATTGTGACCATTTGAGAATCTGAGTGGTTGACAAAAGCTGCCAGATAAGCAGTGATTGTCAGCTGCTGCTGGGAGGTCAGGGAGGACTGTGACCTCCCTCTGGGTGGGTCTTGTACATTAAAATTAACCTGTAACTAAAACAGCACCTGTAGTAACTTGAAACAAGCTTTTGGTAACTGGTCCCCTGTAAATACTGGTTATGTTTTTGTGCTGCCCTTTTCCTTGTCGTTTCCTCCTTATTTGGAGGAAGCTGTTATGGCAGTGTCCCTTGGAAGTGTGATACTGAGTATTGAGCATACTGTGAGTTCACTGAATATGGGCTTGTGGTTATTTAGAGATAATTCAGCAGCCTGACTTATTTCTGGAGGAAATTTTAATACTAAAAGAATAATTCTAATGCTAGATATTTAACTGTTGAAGCTGTTGGTGGTGCCTGCTTGGCCTGCTGCAAGAATGTGATGATGCTTTCCTTTCTGTTTTATTTTGTCTGATGGTGTTTGGATTGTTATGTACAAGTTCCCAGGAGAGCAGAGATTGTTTCTGTGAATTAAGCAATGTGCTGATGTGCAGCTGGAGACTGGCTTATGAACTGTTCAGCTATGTCATACGCAAATTGCATTTGTCATCGAGTGCAGCATGTCTTCTGTCATAGGAGCTCCTGCTCCCTCCAGCACTGAGAGAAAAAAGGCCAGCAGAGGCTGCTGAGGCTCACCTGCATTCCCAGACGTATCACATAGGTGAGAGGTGTCTTCTCTGCAGATACTCAGCAAGTTACTTGTGTGCTCCATTCCTTTGTCAAACATAGATGGTCTTCATCTTACAGCCTTGTGAAGGGTATTGTGTGCAGCTCATTAGCATCCTCTACCCCAAAATAACTGGATTCTGTCCTACGAATAATATTGCTGTTTTTCTAAGAATAGCAAATAAAGGAGGAGATTGGTCAGTAGGGTTGTGGCATTTCTGCCCATAATGTTTTTGAGGGCATATTAAGCAAAGATCTATCAGTCATGAATTGGAAGTAAATGAATACATAATGGAGTATACAGTGAGAACTTACTGTGCTGCTTGTTACCCATATTTATTATTGTTAGAAAGGTATTTCACAAAGAACAAAGTGAGACTTTCACTCTGAAAAGTTGAGGCTACAATTTACCTGGAAGTAGTGCAACAAAGAAACCCAAGTTACATGGCAGAAAGAGTAGGTCCAGCATAAGGTGTGTCCTTCGGTCTCAATATATTTTGAGATGGAAAACTTGTTGTATATTATAGCTGGTGTACGTCTTCAGCAGAGAAGCACCGGGTGGTGTGCTTGCTCACAGATGCTGAGAAATCTGTGAGCAAGAACTGGGGTGAAACTTGTGATGCTGTACTGATGCTCCATGGATCTTCCCTTGTCCTCCAGGGACAGGAAACAGAAGCTTGTGTTACCTTGAAATGATTGTTTATACTTTTATAACTTCTTTTGTAAAGTCATTTTTCAGGCAGGAAAGCTACTTGTCTAAAAAATGCCAGTGTATTTTTCTTTCTGGCATAGTGTATAGAGGAAGGATGGATGTTTAGAGTTTACTGCATTTAAAGCAAGATTTTGTCACATCTCCCTCCTCAGTATTTTCTTACATCCTCACTTCTTTCCCTTTCCTCACTGTATGCTCCTACTTCGATTTATAGTGTAGGGAATTTAGCTTATAGCACATGTCAGTGAACTTTATTCCTGTAATTCTCTACACATGGTACTTGAATACTTTTATAGTTCTGTCCCTGTGCCTTACAAGGAGGATCTGCTGCTTGCAACTGCTGAGGGTGCAGGCCTCTACTGGTATTTGCAACATCCGAGTTTGTTGGATGGACCCCATGCCTAGTGTTTATAACAAAATGTGCTCTGAAAATGTGCATGTTGGGTGGAAGGAAGTACCAAGAATGTGAGTACATCTGCCTGGTGGGTTTGGGTTTTTTATTGTTATTTTGTTTGGAGTGGGGTTGTTTTTTTGGTGTGGTTTTTAGTTAGTTAGTTAGTTAGTTTATTTGTTTGGGTTTTTTTTAGGCTTGTAGACCAATATTCTGTATTGTAGAGATCTGTCTCTCTGTTTTGAATTCATGACTTGAAAGCAGCTCCTGAAATCAGAATCTAGAAGACGCTTCTGTTTTGAGGAAAGGAGCTTTCCCTTCAAAGGATAGCTGAAGGAGTGGATGAAGTTGATGTCTGATTTCCATGTATTCCTCAGTTGGTTGTTGGCTGTTTGGAGACCTGAACTAACTCAGTTTTCTGTGTGAGAGGGTTTGAGTCTGTGGTTAGACATTATGCAAACAATATGCTCAACACTCATAGGGAGAGCATTAGGGACTGCAGATACTGAGTTCTCTGCCTTTCTACCTTTCCCTTTCCCTTTGCCAGCTGTTCCACACCACTTGGTTTGTGTGTTGGCAGATGAACAGAATGGGTGTAAGCTTGTCTGTGGAGGTGATAAGCGTGGCCTCTTCCCTGGCTGAGGACCTTGGAGCTCCAATTTCTACTGAACCCAGTAGCTGTGACTCTTGTCTGATCTCAGGCACATAGTGCTCCTCCCCACTATCGTGCTGCTTGGGAATAAGCTTCAGTGGTGATCTCAAGTCACTTGCAGATCCTCCTTCCTTTACCGTCACAGAGCCTCTGTGGCAGAGCTCTTCAGCTGGCAGTGGAGCCCTTGGCCTGCAGCTACCCTTGGGATACATTAGAAGATGTGCTGAGGAAAAATACCACTTGGTAAGGAGTTAACTGTGTCCTGGATTATCAGTTTGCTGCACACTTTAATGAGGAGTAACTGCATGCTGGCCAGTGTATCACTACTAACTGGCTAAGGTGAAAGGCAAATAATTGCTTATAACGTCCAGAACATCCAAGTGTAATTATAAATGCTTACAGAAGATGTAATCTCTTTATGTTGTGGAAATCAGATGCATCTGATTGATATGGGAGAGGAGCTAGTGTGTTCTGCTGGAGTGTCAGTGGTGAATCTTTCCAGACAAGGATAAGCATGTAATGGGAAAGCACATGGAGAACTCTTTTTTGTCCTCAAGGACTTCAGGCATCAAAATCTGGGTAGAATTTTTTCTCTTTTTTTCTCTCTCCTTCACATTTGTGTACTTTTATTCAGCATTACTGCCTTGTTCATAAGTTAAGACTTGATTGGATCTTTGACTGAAGGGCCAGTGAAATTTCTTTCTCACTTCTTTTTAGTGTGTCTGTTGGCATCCTTCTCTGATGGATATCCATCTGTTTGACGCGATGTTTTCTATCGGTGAAAATTTCATGCAAAGAAATGTTCCTGTTAGAAACGTGTCTAGGGGATACATTTATGCCCTGTATATATGTAGAGTACATACCTGCCTTTTCTATATATACCAGCTGTACATATGGAGCTTGCTTCATGTGATGCTGCGTGACCCCCCCATTAATATTCTTTAATGGTGGCTGCTTTTGGAATGTTTGTGTCTTACTGCTGGCCTAGCAGCAGCAGCGTTGCAGTGCATCACTTTTGAAAATGGAATATTTCTGTTTGATCTTAGGCTTTATAGGCATTAATAAGTTTATCCAAGTCCAGAAGGTTATTTGGTTTTAGGCCAGTTAGTTTATTGAGAAATACTATGCTTACCCAACAGGGTGTAAATTATTGCACCCTAATTATTGATTTTTTTTCCCTATGGGTGCTGATTCAGTCAAGTGACTATGGTAGAGGTAAAGGATGAGAGGATGTTTCTGTATCTACTGCCTGTTAAGTGCACTTTCGATAACATCACATCATTCAAAAACTCTGCTCTTGTCTTTATTTCCTCCCCAAACACTGTCAGCAGAATAAAGAGCAGATTCCAGAAAATCATATGTGTAAATAGTACCCCCCTTTTTTAATTAGTGTTTGACTTACTAAAATTATATAAAAACGAAAAGGGTATTAAGGTACAAGTGAAAAAGCAGGTCTGCTCCAGCCCTAAGCCTTGTTATCAAAGCAGTGTGGTGGGAGCTCAGCTTTAACCACGGTCTCTCTGGATAATTGTGTAAGATGAGATCAACAGCTGACCAAAAAAGCACAGGTCAGCAAGCTCATTGTTATGAAACCTTGAAGTTTAGAATCAAATTTGATCTGCCTCTATTCCTTTCTTAGGGCATCTTAACAAAAGGGAAAATAGGAATTTCGTGGTTCATTTGGCTTAAACAGTAAGGTCTGGCATACTGAATATTCCTTCTTCTCTTTTCCATGTGGGGCTGGCCGTGGTATGCTTGGCTTGTTGACACCCTTGCATGCATAAAGCAGAAGATGTGCAATTGCAGATTTCACATTGAACCCTGCGATGCGGATCATCTCCTGGACGTCCTGATTTTCAGGGTGCAGTAGTAAGAAAATGATGAGTAGTAATGTTAGTAGGAAGTGGAATTGCTGCCTGTTGTAGCTGTCATGAGCACCACTCTGCCAGCGTGCCGTGCAACTCACCTTGGGAGCCTCCCTCATCCCAAGGCAGTGGTCAAAGAAGGAATAAGTTACTCAAGGACAATGGGCAGGAGGAGATGTACATGCTATAAAGCCATAATTTGTATCACTAATGGATATTTAGGGTGAAATTGTGACTTTGCTGATGTGGAAGGCAAAGCTCCTGTCAGTTCCAACTGAGTGAAGATTTTTGTCCCAAAGCAGTGTGCATTTCTATATAGTTTAAATTTGTATGGTAGAGTGCTAAGGTTGATGTTTGAAGTTTAACAGTATGGAACAGGTTCTGGAGACTGTGTGGAAAGTTGCCCAGTAGGATTGTTAGAATTGATTCTCCCTCTCACTCTTAAACTAGATCCACAAGGGCCTTGGTTGTTCAAAAGATGGGAACTTCCTTAGGGGTTTTGTGCGCTCACCTGTCTGTTTTATACACTCTGTATTAAATAACTACAGGCTAGAAAGCACTTGTAGCTCAGAAGAAGGGACTGAAGATCAGGATTCACACTCCTCCCTTCACTCTATCTCTCCTCCTTCTCTTTTAGACACCTTGCTCTTGATTTCTTGACTGGGCAGACTGAGGTGGGAGCTGCTGAGACACTACTCAGCCTATGGTCATCCTTAGAATAATGGGAGATGTTTTTCCTTTTTATGGTGGAAACATCATTCAGCAGCCATCTTAAGACACTTGAGAAGTTCTGAAGATGGCACTGCAGTGATGTGAGCACCTTTTGTGTGTGAGCTGGTATCTCGGATGCTTTTGGAGTTTTTTGTTTGAGGTTTTCCTATCTGTATGTGTGTGATTGTTCACCTGGGTGCTTTTACCTCTGTTGCATGTGTCTACTTCTCTCATGTTTCAAAATGTTTCCTAACTAATTGTGGCACATAATTTTGGAGAAGACACAATATGCCCAGGCTGGCCTTTGATATATTCATTAAATGCAAAATGTGCAGTATCTCCTGCCTACCTCTTGTATTTAGGATCCACTATGAGTATGTCTCTTCACGTGGTAAAGAGTTGAAAGGCAAAATTAAGTGCATTTGCTATTTATGAGAGGGTTTTTTTAATGAGGTTAAGGGCAAACAGTAAAAATACTAGGCTGCTGTTTGAATACACTTGTGTGGGGTTTTTGGGTTTTTTTATATGCTGATGCATGTAGAAATGACACTCTTGAAAAGGTGGGTGAGTCTGTTCTAATGCAGTGAAAACTGAGACTTTATGATCCCCTGCTGCAGTTGTTAGTTAGGATATCCCCTGGAAGTCACCCTTAGACAGAAATACTGCAGTGCAAAGTGCAGTTCAGTGTTGCAGTAAAAGAACTGAGAAGCTCAGGCATTAAAAGGAGATTCTTTTCACCACGTTACATCAGCATGGCAGTGATGTATTTGTACCCAAGGGGAAGGTGTAACAGCAAGTGGGATACTGGGACAGCAGCACAGGCTGCTGGTGAGGAACTGCTGTGCAGGAGAAATCTGTGCTTTTCATGCCATGGGAGTGATGAGGTGCACCAGCAATCCTCAGCTCAGGGTTACAATGTCCTTTCTCTGTTTTCTGACTTGCTGTTTTTTACCCCTGTAGTTAAAAATACGGATATTGAGATTGGGAAGCCTGCAGTCTAGGTAAGTGCCACAGGGTGTCACTGGAATACAAAAGAAGTAGCAGACGTGATTGAAAAGGGCTGGAAACCTTGCTGAAACAGCACGCTGGAAACCACTTTCTCTTCAAGCTCTTTCCATGAATATGTGTGATCTGTTTGCACTGGTACCCAGTGACCAAGGTCTTGGTGATCTTGCTGGGTTTGGTACCCGTTGGACCTGTGAGCTGAGCGACACAGTGCTTTACTGAGAGGCAGCTACAGGCTGAAACAGTACTGCGTCTGTGAGGAGGAGATGGTGCAGTGATCTTCAGCTGAAAGCCTTTCAGAAGACTTTATGATCTTGAAAAATAGAAATATTGAGTGCCACTTATTTTCCATTGTTGTTACTAGTGGGTCTCTAAGTGTGTGTGGTAAGAAAATGTAGATATAGATCAGCAGTAATTCAGGTGAAAGTATTTGAGGTTCAGAGGCTGTCCATGGCTCTTGATCCTCACCTCAGTACACCACCTGTAACGTGGACTTCAGTAGTATTTTCTTGACAACACTCTTTTGGTCACAGGTGTGTTGAAGACCAAGGTGTTCTCATGCCAAGAGAGTGGTGCATAATAAGTTCTTCCCTCATGGCCCACTGTGCTGAGAAAAATGTTTATTCAGCATAGGGGATGGAACTGGGGAACTGATGTGTCTAGAAAATGATTGCAACACTCTTTCCTTCTCCCCAGCCCAAAAACATTCAGCTCAATGAGATCTTCTTTCCAGGTCATCACCAGCCCTACAAACCAGTGTTGCTGCGAGAGTGCGGAACATGGGATGAGCTGGGTGAGAGACATGGAGTGAGAAGGGGAAAGGGAAAGAAATGAAGTGTCTGTTAAGTGATAGTCTAAAATTCCAGACTTTTACCCCACCTTCCTCATGTATGAGTACAGGTAATCCACATAAAAGAAGGCAATTGTTTTGGGAGAATCTTTGTATTGATCACATATGTCAGTTCAGCTAAAATCCAGTGCTTTGCTAATTCCTAAGTTATTTTTAGGAGAGGGAGTGTGGAAGGGGAATGTTTTGATCCTTAATCTCTCTTGCCTTGGACATGTCATTAAGGTATCTTGTGTCCAGTCTATCACGCCAATAAAAGCCCTTGGAGTTTGCAGGGGATTGATGTGATTCTCTTTTCATCAAGGCGTTAATGGGAGGTCTGCACCACAACGTCTGGACGTCAGCTGGAGAGGATTGTCCTTCACTATATGCTGCTCAAACCTTTTGGTGCTTGGGAAGGTGTTGGTGCACACCAGGAATTTAAGATTATAACCTATTTGCATATAACTATTTAAAAAAAATTAAAATGCTAATATAGGCAACGTTACTGCTTGCCTAAACTTGTTCTCAGTGAGACACTATGCAAAATTACTTGTGCAGGTTCTCCTGCCCCCGATCTCACTGTCCAAAGTGAAATCCCTGGCAAGGCATGCCTCATCAGCACTCAGACTTTGATGTAAAAGTACTGGAGACTTGAGTTTCCTCATTTAAAAGTCGCTGTTTCTGCAAACTTTTTCTAAACTCTTGTGCCAGCTACAGTGGATGGGAAGCCATGTGTCAAGTCAAAACAAGAAGCATAGTGCCAAGGAAAACCCTTTTCCTAAAGAATCCCTTTCTTTTTTATATATTAGCTGGCCAGGCAAGTGATCGTCTCTTCCTACTGTGTTTTTACTCTGCTGTGTCCTTATTGTGGTGGTTTTTCTGCTGTGCATCCTGCACCTTCTCTGTGGCTGTTGTGTGTAACTGGAGGCTGACCTGGGATCTGCTGGACTGCAGATACCACTTGCAGTTGTGTTGCTGTAATTGGAATGTTTCCAAAGAGCTCCTTGGAAAGTGTGATCTTATGGACCAAGGAATTGTAAGTCGTAGTCATCAAGAGACTTCAAAAAACGTTATAACTTTCATCTGGTAGTGTTTCAGTGAGTAACCCTTTGCTTTTAGTTCTTAGTCAAACCAAGATGGTGTTGGTGTGCTCCAGGAAGAACATATCCTCGTGATGCTTCACAAGTTTTGGATAAAATCGCTTATGTTTTAAAGTGTTCCTTTCAATACTGTATCAAATGCAAATAAAACTGCTGGAAAGGCATTACTGACACTCCTGATGCTGGCTGATCTCTCTGCAGGGAATGGCTCAGGTTTGGCCTCAGCTGGCTCAGGAGGAGAATGGGAAAAAGGCTGGTCAGGATTTTATCCATTCTCATTCTTTGTAATAGGAGTCTTGGAAGATTTCTGTTAGCTAAACAAAGCCTGAACCTAAAGGGGAAGCTTGATTTTCCTTTTAATCCTGAAGTCTTGACTTCATCTAATTGAACAGAACTTTTGTATTTAATAGGAAGTGGAAGAGATACTAGAAATGAAACTTCTTAAGTACTGCATGTGCTTTGCCTCCCGTGAGAGCAGATCTTATTTTTTCTGTGATGTGAAAGTAGCAAGATGTAGGCGATTGAAACGGAAGTACATGTTTGCATTTATACATTTACAGAAACAGGATGAATTAGGGTAGAATACTTAATCTTGGTTTTTTTTGCCTCCCATTCAGGGAACTTGTCACCAGTTTTGTTATGAACTGAAATTTGGAGTCAGTTTGGGTGGTGGCTGAGTTGCTTCTTTTTGCAATAATTTTCTCCACTGTTGTACATTCCCTTAGTTATTAATCTGATTTATTATGTTCTGTGGTAGAGAAGACAGTAAGAATTTGTAGATTAATCACTTGGGAACATAAATGATTTCTTTTGTCTAATGATCTCTAGTACGACAACTGATGATTAAGCTACGGTGGTGTTTTAGACTTTCACTTCTTTATTTTAAATGCCAAATGCCTTTTATTACTATCTGAATCCAATTACTTTTGTGGTCAATGTTTGCATATGTATTTAGATGAGGAATGTAAAAGCTCAGCCTAGCTTTTGATGCCAGGCAATGGGACAAATGTGGTAGGAAGAGAATTATTTTTCATGCCATAGCTCTTACCTGTGCGAAGAAAATTGTGGTGGTGTGTCTACCTTTGTACCACCTCAGCTTGCAGAAGAAAGCATCTAAAAAGGTTAAAGTTTTGATTGCATCAACTATTTAAAATGTAAGTAAAAATAAAGCAGTTTTCTGTGCCGTGAAACAACTGCAGTGAGTTAGACACTGAAGTGCTGTACTGCAGGAGTAGGATTGATGTGAAAAGGGGTGGTCTCTCCATAAAGATACTGTGAAATGGTTGAGTGAGTTGGCTAAAAATGGGCTGTGCTGATGTGCCATCATGGTCAATGTGCAACAGGGAAAGATAAAGATAATGCATACAGGACAAAAGAAAAGGTAGAAATTGTTAAATATTAACAGATTCAGTAGAGTTTTGGAAAAAGGTGAGAAACTGAGGATGTTTGTTTTCCGACCTCCAATGAATTAATATTTAACCAGTGGTCCTGGGTGACTCATCTTTACTCCTTGTAAACGAAATTTTAAGATGAAAGAAAGATAGGGTTATCAGTGTAACCAAGGAATTATCTGGGAAATAAAAAATGCTTCTGGCAGGCAAGGAACTTGATTTGGCTCACCATGGGATCCAGCAGGCACTTTGGCTAGCGTGGGGAGAAATCCCAGGGGTTGTGTTCTGAGGTCACATGGGGCCAGCTGAGATCAGCTTTGCCAGCTGTCGTGGTTAGGTATTTTAGGACTAAGGCAGGAGAAGATAACGTGTGCAGGATTTATTGAGGCGCACTGGCTTCCCACAAAGTTTCCCATTTGGATTCACCGATGCTTTGCTGACCAACTTACCCCTCAGGAAAATGGGGCAGGGTGGTTATGAAGCACTTGGTGGTGATGCTGTGGCAGGAGCAGGGACAGCTGGACTGGTGGACTTGCACCTCTGGGGCTTCTGTACAAATATTTTGTATTCTGCTCTTTAATTCCCTGTTTGGTTTGGTGATTTTTCCAAGAGCAAGGGTAAGCAGAACAGGCTAAACCCAATGGCTTGGGGCTCTTTTCCATAAAACCAGCAGAATTGGTCTTTACTTTGGAAAGCAGCCATCTAGAAGTAACTGAGGTTGGAAAAGATAAAAAGTGCTGAGACTGCTCATAAACCTTTTGTTTAGAAACTGTTTTGATGCCAACTATTTCGATGCTTTTGATTTTCCCGCTCCCTTATCTTCTTAACTGAAGGGGCTTAGCAAGAAAACAAAATCTGTACATCTAATTTTTGACCCTACTGAAGTTTTTCAGAAGTTTGATCAAATTCTGTACTGTGCTAAGATGACTCTTTATCATCCAGATTGCTAGGCTTATTTTTCTTGTTAATCAAAATAAGGTACAGTGAAATCAAGATAAGAGTATATTATTGTATTGTTCAAGCCCTGAATATCAAAAAATGAAATGAAATAAATCGTACTATGCAGTTGAAAACCACAGAAATCTCTCTGTCATTTCCTCAGCTTCTAGTCTGTACTACCATGCCTACAATGTAACTTGGGAGTGTGTGTGGGTTCTTGCCTCTTGGACTGAAGTTTCTGTGCATGTAAGAACGTAATTTATGTGACTTCTTCTTGAGTGCTTTTCACTTCCTGTGGCCCACCACACTGATTATTTCCCCTTTGAAATATTTCCTTTGCAAAATGGAGCCACAAATGCACCCTTGCATGAAATAGAAGGGATTTGAGTTGCTGGCATTTGGTTAAAAAAAAAATAAAAAGAGATTTTCTAGTATGTGTATTTTCAGGCAGAGACATTGCTCAGGCATGAGGTGGTTGAGTGGGACTAGACGAATGGATGGATAATGTGCTAAATTAAATACATCAGTGTGCACTTAATGTTTTTGTCGTGTAAGACTAGATATGGGATTGTTTCTTGAAATTCAAGGCAAGGTGTCTATTTTACTACTATTGCTTGTTCTATGGCAGGTGTGAATGGAGCCAATGCCTCAGTAGAATGGAGGTGGGGAGGGGGAACTGAGTTTGGCCTGGTATTTACCAGTACCCAAAGGGTGTCAGTCTCTATATTCAGATTAATATATCAGGGAACAAACCAGGTACAACCTTGGTACTTGTGGATGGCTTACAGCAAAAATGGGAATTAATTCAAATATCTTTCAACTATATGGTAAAAAGTCTTTGAACCTCAGTGTGATAGTCTTTGTATGAGCCCATGTAATGCTTGGATAACTTTTTTCCTGAAATTTTAATGAAATGGGCAAGTTTCTCCTAAGCATTTGACACATTGGTATTTTCCGTGAGCAAGTCTGAGATGTATATTTGTTGCCTGTTCTAACTCAGCAATATTATTTACTTTTAATGCCCTCTCTCCAAGCTTGTGTCACTCGTGTCATGAATAGGGCAGTTTCTGGAGAGTGTCTGTGACAGGAGCACCTCTTCAGATGTGCTGGGACTGTTTCCTATGGAAGATAGGAGCGGATAGGTTGATTGGGTGGTTCAACCCTGGCTGGAGGCCAGACACCCAGGAAAGCCACCCTGTCACTCCCTCAACTGCACAGGGTAGAGGAGATACAGCAAAAGGCTCATGAGTTGAGATAAGGGCAGGGACAGATCACTCATGGGCAAAACAGGCTCAACTTGAGGAAATTAATTGAATTTAATACCAATCAAAATCAGAATAGGATAATGAGAAGTAAAACAAACTTTAAAAACACCTTCCCCTCCCTCCTTCCTGGGCTCTACCTCTTCCCTGCCAGCATCACAGGGAGACAGGAATGGGGGTTGTGGTCAGTTCATCACACCTTGTTCTGCCACTCAGTGAGAGAGGTCGGAGGCCTTTCCGTGCTCCACCATGGGGTCCCTCCTGTGGGGTGCAGTTCCCCATGAACTTTTCCAGCGTGAGTCCTTCCCATGTGCTGCATTTCTTCAGGAAATGCTGCAGTGTGGGTCCCTTCCATGGGATGCAGTCCCTCAGGAACAGGCTACTCTGGTCTGGGTCCCCCACGGGGTCACAAGTCCTGGAAGCAAACCTGCTCCAGTGTGGGCTCCTCTCTCCATGGGTCTCCAGGTCACTGCCAGGCTCCTACTCCAGCACAGGTTTCCCATGGGGTCAGAGCCTCCTTTGGGCATCCACCTGCTCCAGTGTGGACTCCTCCAAGGGCTGCAAGTGGATCTCTACATCCCCATGGACCTCCAGGGGCTGCAGGGGCACAGGGGAATCTTCTGCCCCTCGTTCCTCACTGCCCTTGGTGTCTGCAGGGCTGTTCCTCTCACACATTCTTACCCTGCTCTTCTCTGGCTGCAATTGCTTCTGCCCAGTAACTTTTTTCCTCCGTAAGTATGTTATGCCAGAGGTGTTTCCAGCCATCCCTGATGGGCTCAGCCTCCTGGAGCCCACGGCATTGGCTTTGTTGGACATGGGGGAAGCTTTCTGCAGCTTCTCAGAGAAGCCACCTCTGTAGCCTCCTGTGCTCCCAACACGTGGCCATGCACACCCAGTGCAGCTGAGGAGCAGATGGGTTGAGGGGCAGACGGGTTGCTGTCTCCCCCCTCAGCCACAGAGCCGTGTGCCTTGTGCCACGCTGTGGTGGAGCAAGCACAGCCAAGAAAGCAGAAGTAACATGGGGTGAGATGCAGTGAGCAAAGGGGCTGGATCCCCTTTTTGAGCACTAGGGAAAGAATCTGTGCCAAAGTTCTACGCTGTAACATGCCTTAACACACTGATGTTGACTGTTCTGTCAGTACATTTCTACTCTCTCTGTGTAGTGGTAAAGTAAGGTAAAGTCTCCGATCACGAACTCGCTGTACCATTGACTCTGTTGTCCATTTAGAACTGTCTGTAATTTCAGGGAGGAGTGAGAGTTCTGCTGGTGAGATCTTAAGTACTGTTTCAGTAAACATTGGTCAGAGCTATTGCTATCCTACTGTAGATTCTCAGCTGTGGGATATTTTTTCTTGAAATTAAGCCAGGATGTGCTCACTTACATGGAGTTGTGTGCAAATGCCTTTTTTTCCCTTGAGTCTCAGTTATCAAAGTTTGGAGTTTACTGTACCTTGTAACTGATTTTATTCATTTAACGCACTAGACTTGTTCCAGCCAAAATGTTGGTCATGAAACAGTGATAAGAAATTTTAAGCTTAAAAGAAAATTTTGTATTTTTTCCACAGGAAATGTAATAAATAACCTTAAAATAGTGTCTTATCTCATGTTTATACTAAACTTCAGCTCTTGTTTATCAATTTTTTTCTTATGAAAGGATTGAGCATTCTTTCAATCCTTGAGGATCAGAGAGCTGAAAGACTCATATGTTGTTCTTCTTCCTTTGCATTTTTTTCTTCACAGTGACATTTTAGGTTTTGCCTATCTGAAGAGCCTTATCCTTAAAATAAGACTGTGCATTAGGATGTGTACTGGTGAAGGAGCAGCTGCTCCCTGTGAAGTTCCCTGTAGTTCCAGGGACATTGAGAGCCAGGGTTGCTGTAGCTGGAGGAAGTCCTCATCTGAGCTGCTCCCTTACAGGTGATGGTGTACGTATTGTTCTTGTAGAACAGGTCAGCGTATGGAGATGTGCTACTTCACACTGCCCTAAAAACCTTAGTTTTGCTGATATTGTGGGTCAAGACAGATGATTTCTTACCAGAGTAGGTGCCTTCTTGGGTTTTGTTGGGTTAGGTTTATTTTTTGGCTTTGGTTTCAGCAGCAAGCCTTTGAAATGAGACCTGGGATTTCTGACTAGAGTAGAAAAGCAAAAAAGTTAAGTAGCTGGTTTTGGTTTTCATAAATATTTACCATTAAGCAGAAATGGATCATCAAGACTTCTGTACATTAGGAAGCAGTGAGACAAATGACAGTGCCAACATTTTATTTTTACCTTATTCTTCTTTAACTATATGCTCCATGGGGCAAAAGACAGAGCCATTTAACAATGGGCCCTAATGTTCTAAATGGCCTCAGGTTTCACTGTGGCAGCTTTTGACTTGGAGCTGAGCTAGGAAGGTCACCTCAGTATTCTTGTCCTTGGAAGGACACTGTTGTGCCTTCACTGAAAAGCCTTCACAGTAGAATGATTCCATCTAAGACTGCAAGATTTTAAAGACATTTCTTGCCTGAATGTAGGTAGGGATTAACCAGTTGTAAAATGTACAGATTAGTTCACTGCCTTACATTCTCATTCTCTTGTGAAGTGACACTGTAAGGATACTGAGGGGATCTCTTCTGTCCAGGAGGGCATACTGCCCAGACCTGAAAAGGGAAAAAAAATTGCTAGACTGATTNGTAAAGGTTAGACTTTAGACTTAGGAAAGTATTTTTCTGCATTTTGTTTCTTGTTGGGGTTTTCTTGGGTTTTTTTTGTTCTTAAAATGTAGAAGGCAATTGATTGTTGTAGCCCCAGAGAGCTCTGCTCTTCTGAGGTGTCATCGAGGAGTTTGGCATGATACTAAATATGCTTGCCCTCAGGCATGTTCCTGTTCTACAGTTAATGATGCTGCCTAAAGGTAATGCTGTAGCTAATGGATTTTTTAAAACTTTATGAAGTGGGTTGTACTTAACTCCTGTGCCCCTGCTTTGGGATAATAACCATAGGTTTGTGTTAGGAAGCTGTTCTGTATTGAGAAACATGTTCCTCAGGTGGAATAGCTTATAAACCTTTGACATATCTCTGTTTAATTTTTTTTATTTTGGTATGTTGGCATCTCGGAGTGTGTGTGTGTACACATGTGTGTATGTACATGTATATTTATACACACACATGTGTGTTGGATAAAACACTGCAGGACACAGAGAGAAGCTGGATAAAACACTGCAGGACACAAAGAGAAGCAGATAATCTTCCAAGCACTAGAGCAGACGGGCCAAGACTCCGTGGCTTGTCTAGTTCTGGCTGTTCAGTAGAAGTAAGCCGTGTTGCCAGCTACACGTGTACATTCCTTGTAGAAAGAGATTTTCAAAAGACTTCTGTGTACAAGTTTATGGTAAAAGTAACCACTAATATTTTCAAGGGTAATTAGGGATACTGGCATCCTTTGGTTTTTGGATACTTGGTTTTAATATTGTCTTTAAACAGTCCGAAAATAAAGACCCCTTTGTGGTATCCCAGTAGTGGAAGCATCTCTGGTGTGTAGGGTTGCAGCAAATGTGGAGCTCCCTGTGCTTTACACTGCTGGTTGTCATATGGGTCACATGGCAGGTGACTGTACACTGAAACACATAAAGGTAACTCTTGTGCTGTGCTTTGCTGTCCCTGCTTCTGGGAACAGTTAAATTAAAAGAAAAAAAAAACCACTTTAAGAACAACTTAAACCACTGCAGTCTTCTATTCAGTGACTATCTGTTCCTGTTCAGTGAATGTTAAAAACACAGTCACAAAGTTGAATTTTCACTATCCTCTGCTTTAAATGCAAATAAACAGTCATTGCATAGTTGTTTTCTGATGTCTTTGAAAGGAAGCTATTACTGCAAAGTGAATACAATCTCTCTGTTATCTGAGTAAGCAGCTATCCAATGCATGGCTGAATCAATCCCTGCATGGAGAGGATGCCTGGAATATAGTTCAGAAATGTTCTAGATTTCATCATTTCTTAGTAGAGGGATCAGACTGATGCATTAGTTTTGGTTTTTGGCCACATCTGGTAAACTAGCCCTCACAGAGGATATGGAAAAGTAAAATAAGGAAACACACTTTCTTTTCCTTTTTCCTTCTTAAATGAACATTTGATTCCTATCAAAATGACATTTGTTGCCTTGCAATCATATAGCTCTGTATTAAAATGAGGCAATCACTGAAGAACTGCAGGTTTAAAGGATATTTGCTCTGAAAGCTTGCAGAAGGCAAAATTTCTCTGGCCTGTGTGAGGAAAGTGCTTGGCTTGGGCTCTACCTGTAGGATGGGTACCATGGGGACTTATTCACTGCTTCTGTGCAGGTTGTACCTAGGGCTCGTGTAGCTCATTTGCCTGTGCTGATGGATGGGAGCACATTGAAATGGTGCTGTACATCGCTGCAACACTCTGCATGGAGAGGCTGATGGAGAGAGGTTGATGTCCCCTCCAAGGCAGAGTGAGACAGTCTGGCTCCTCAGGGTATGCAGTATAGCTTGAGCTGATGGAATAGCTCCCTCCTATCCAAGGAGGAGAAGGCACCCACCCACATTCCTCCTTGGCATGTCCCTCCATCCTCACCGAGTCTGACATTTATCTGACCCTGTGTGAAGCTGATTTGTGTTGCTGACACGGCAGAGAACTCTTTTTGTGCCAGGTTAATTATCTACTGTTAATAAGCTGCTTTGGTCTATTGCTCTATCAGACAAGTGCCAGGGTTGGTACAAGAGAGGAGGTGGATGCAGGGCCACCACCCCTTTGTGACAGTGATGAACCCTTAGGAGGGAGCTGATAGAGCATCCTGCCAAGGCTTTGCTCCTTTGGTGCTGAGTGTTGCTGTTTGATGACCCAGTCCCTTCCCCTTTACTTTGTGCTGGTACCAGCGCTTGTTTGGGTGATGTGCTGTAACATGCTGGCACATAACCTGCCATGAAACCATGGTCCCCAGGTGTGGTGAAAGAGCTTTCCTTGTTTTTCTCTTGCTGGGAATCAGGTTTCACAGAGGACTTAGCTCCCTGATGGCATTAGCACGGCAGGTGTGTACAGGCATCCCGTGGCACACGTCGTGCTGTTCCTGCTCAGAACTCCAGGCTGCATCCGTACCTTTAGATGAAGTCATGGCTCCCACATCTGATAGCAGCATTTGCTGAGTAAAATAGGTCTAGTAGATCATACTTCTGCCATTCATATTGTCAGCCACATGTATATTGTCCATTTCAGCTGAACTGTCTGATTTTTATCAACAAACTACAGTAAGAAATTTGGACCCAACGAGAAGTCCCTAGTGGAATAAAATTAGATTTTTTTTTTTGGCCATGACTGCAATTGTTCTGGATATCAAAGACTCTTACTAATTCTTTTTTGTTTTTAAAGTCATTGAATAGCCTGTTCATTCTTGGCTGTCTTCTTCTGTTTCTCCCCCTGTTAAGTGATTGCACAACTCGACATTAAAATCAATAATTCCTCATTGATAATTGCTCTCAGGCTATGACATCAGGATTTTCTGGAAATATAAATCCATAGTGCTGATAGCAGACTATATGATTTCACTCTGGAAAGTGGCCAGTACAGTTGGACTCCCTCATGTAGAGGATGCTAGGGAGGAGATGATACAACGTGAGTCTGTGTATGTGCCTGACACATTTGGCCTGTGTTTTCGAGGGGCTGATGTGTTACAAGAGCACAGTCTGTAATTCAGGTGCGCTCTGATGAAACCAGAGCATCTCCTTGCTATTAACTGCTGTAACGAGTATTTTGCTGTTCTTATTCAGCTGTCCTGTTTACTGCCTTTGCGTTATTTATTTTTGCCTAGCAGAGTGATTAAGTGCTTCTTCCAAATATTGCTGCAGGGATTAGTCTGCCATGGGCTTTTTCCTTCTGGCCTTCCCGCAGTTCCTGGCAGTTTAGCACGTGGGTTTCAGAGGCCTGGTGCAGACTTGCATTGAGGCAGTGCTCTGCTCTGAAGCAGATGTATTCAAAAGGATTATCAGGAACATTCTTTGCTTGCACGTGGGTGGAGTGGGCTCAGTGTTTAAGTGAGACAGACCGCGGCAGACGGCTCCAGAAGTTAGGAATTGCAATTAGATGCTGGAACAGTCAACCACAGGATGCTGCCGGGGCCAAGAATTTAACAAGGTTCAAAAAGGAGCTGGATGTTTGCTTAGGGGTTAGGAGTAGAGGGAGTTGTCAGAATAAATGATTACCAAAAATTTTGGAGGGAGTCTCAAACCTTATGTTTTTGAATCTGTGCTGGTTTCTAGGTATCAAGCGAGGTTACCTGTCTTCTGCTGATTCCTGGGGTCCTAATATTCCTATTAAGGAGTATTAATGTGATTAATATTATTAATTCCTCTTAGGACGCGATGCAGCACTTGTCAGTCCTCTAGTTATGATCCACTTTGGCAGTTCTCTCTTTGAAAACTATGGCTGAGGCTTTTGGGAACTGGGAAAATTCAGTTTGCAGGTTTGGCTTGCAATGCAGTTACAACCTCTTGGTTTTATACATTTTAGGCGAGGGCTGCTTGTGGTAAGGGAAGATACGTACACCCTCAGCAGTAATACCATTGCTGTGAATACCCAAACTGCCTTGGGAAGGAGGCGATTTGGGTGTTAGGGACTAACTTTTAGGCAGTGCAAGGCAGTGTCAGGGGTTGCAAACCCAGAGCAGTGGGGCAGAATCATCCTCAGCTAATGAAGTTAAGTGTGTCCCTGAGCTCAGGCTGTGCACTTCCCCCAGACCTCAGCCTGTGTCTTTTGCAAGAGACTCTACTCGGCTTTGTAGCTTTGCCTGCTTGTTCAACTTTGACTTGTACCTCTTCACAAAGCTTTTTAGTTTTAAACATGTGCATTGTACGCACCTCAAGCACTGCAGTGGTCTTTGGGGAGTGGCCTGAGCACAGCAGGTTTCATCTCCTGGTGTTCCAGCTGGCTCGCCAAGTTCAGTTGGAGCTTAAAGCTGGTTGAAGGCAGTCTTGTTTTCCCTACTCCCTTGTGGTATCCCTGCCTCTCATGCAGCCAGACAGGGAGCTGAGCCAACTGAAAACTTAACCCTAGCCTCTCTCAAATAACGCTGGTTTCTCTGAATCTCATTTCCCTGAACTAGCTTTCTACCTAGCTGTAAAAGCAACAGTGATATAAAGGAGAGATCAATATAATGTATTTGGGTTGTATATGGGGATGTAGGACAGCAGCTTTGGCTTAAATTGGCTTACCCTGGATGCTGAAATACAGTGTTTCTTCCAGCAATCCTGAAAACAAATTCAAAGCAGAAGCAAGTTAGGGGGTTTATACCCTTACTTTAGGTGTTTGAGCTTAGGCTTCCATGAACTGTCCTCATCTGCAAGAGGTTATTTATTTATTTATTTTGCTGCCAGTTTCAAGAGAAAAGAAAATAAGTAAAAAAATCCTATAAGTTAATTCCATTGCTTTTGGATAAAAATGAAAAGGACAGACTTTTCATCCTCTTCCTATGTTTGCTGGAAAGACCTGTTGCAAACAAGGGCAGTGATATTGTCAAGGGCTGCTCATTAATGTTTTCTGTAGCACCAATATAATTTCTTGATAGTTAAATCGTAGGATTTTTCACCATGCTTCCACCAGTATTAAAAATTTTCTTTAGGAAATAACAATAGGATGGAAAGAAACTTCCAGGATTTCAGGGTATACACAGCACCATGGATGAATGAATGAATGAATGAAGCCTTGCAGCATATGGTCTGATGGTTGTGGAGAAGTTGACATTTGGCTGTAGGGAAAGTCACCATTTTTAAAATCATTTCAGTGACGTGAGTCAAAGACATCAGTGCCTTCAATAAAGTATCATTAAAGAAGGAAACTTGAGTTTCTTTACATTGTGATTTTTGTGCTGCAGCCATAGCTGAGAGGTGATTACTTTCTCCAGAGTAAGGGTTTTCTGCCCTGTGGTTTCCTGTGTTTCCAACCTGTCTCGGTGTCTGGCATTGGCTGGGTGAAGGTTAATGTCTGACATGCAAACTGCATCCTCTCTTCCAGGTTCTCTGCTGAGATCACCACTCTCTCGAATGGAACTCTTGCAGTGAAACCTGGAGGATGCAGACAAAACTCCTCAACTCCTGCTTAAACCAGGACAGACTGGTTAAAGCATGCACAGAAATGATGGTGCTATTGCAAAACATTTAAAGACCTTGCTTCTCCTTTTTAAATTGTACTGAGACATGACCATGTTCTGGTCTCAAAACCAGTGGAGTCTGC
The DNA here is from genome assembly GCA_013397055.1 of Pachycephala philippinensis. Taxonomy (NCBI): domain Eukaryota; kingdom Metazoa; phylum Chordata; class Aves; order Passeriformes; genus Pachycephala; species Pachycephala philippinensis. The sequence continues at coordinate 1,032,460 of VWZT01009981.1, forward strand.
CAAACGTGTTTTGTGGTGTTAGTCTGGTGGAGAGGAGAGTGCATTCTTACAGACTGAACACTGGTAGGTTAGAGATAAATAGCTGTGAAGTTTGATGTGCTTTGAGAGGGGAGAGGTTGGGTTAAATGAGGCAAAGGAGGGGCTTTCAGTTGTAGAGCCTGGAATGCTTTTGGTAAAGAGGACCAAAGCAGGGCTTCATGCCCTTTGCCTGGAGGAGAGGAGGGTGAAGCTGCTCCTGTTGAGAAGACAACCTCTGCATGATTGTTGAAGCCAGTGGGTGCAGGTGGCAGGAGGTGCATGAGTCATGCAGGAGGGGGATTTGTAGTTGTTCCTGTGGGACCTCGGGGGAGTGTTCTTGTGTACGACAAGTTTGGATGATAGTCGTGCCTGATTTTGAAGAACTTACGTGGGCATCACAGAAATTGTAAGTTGAAACGCCTGTGTTTACCTTAGTTCTCTCTAAGGAAAGACTTGACGTGGATTGAAGTGTTCTGGTTGAATGACAGTTGTCTTTATCAGCCACGAGCACTGAAGACTCGCATGCTAACCACAAAAATTGCCACTTAGACATTTTGCTTTGTAGGCAAAAATCAGAAGGCAAATGGAGAAGTATGGGAAGAACATGTGTTTTCAAGCTCTCTGCAGCCAGCATATCTAGAAGTACAGGAGATAGTCCTATAACTTTGCTAATGCTGAAAGAAAAGATACTGCATGTCCTGAAATTTGCAGTGCACTTATGGAAGTAGTGCTCAGTCTCAGCGTGTGGGATGGGTGCATGCACACGTTCGTGTAATTACATGTACAGTAATTACAATAGCCTGAAATTTGTGTCCTGACCCCAGTGAGCTTGCTCCATTTTTCAGTAACTAAGAAAGGAATTTGGCCCCGTGAATGAATTTGAATGCTCTCAGAAGCATTCCTTCATGTTATAAGAAACATGTGCATTCTGTGGTCGCAGGCAGTGATGGCTGTATACCAGAATGCAGATGGTGTGCTCCTTGCTGCTGCTGCTGCTTCTCTAACCCAGGCTGCACTTGGCCAGTTTGCATTAAGCAAGTGGGAGAGAAGAGGCAGAGTGCAAACACTGAGTTAGAGTTGGGTGTAAGTTAAAAGTCCTGTTCTGGTAGCAATTCCGCGTACTCACCATTGGAAGGATACAGTATGATCCTACTGCAAAGGGGTAATGGGCTGAGAAGTTTTACAATGTTCTTTAAGAGTAGCAGAGATGATTACATAAGCACTGTTTACAAGTCATCAGTGCCCTTAAAGACCCTGACATTTGTCTTTGTCCGTTGGTCAGAATTGCTGAAGGTGGCTGGTGCCTCTGGAGACAGCCTAGTCCAGTTTCCCTGTACAAAGCTAGGTCAGCAAAAGTGGACTGCCCAAGACCCTGTTTGGTTGTGTTTTGAGTATCTCTAGGGATGGAGACTCCCCAGCTTCTTTGGGTACCTGTTCCACTGTTGGATCACCTTCATAGTAAAAAAAAAAACCAAAGCAAAACAAAAAGAAGCTTATGTTTATGTGTTTCAGTTGTTGTCCACTACCTTTTACCCTTTCACTCCATACTTGAGAAGAGCCTGACTCCTTTTCTGCCTCCCATCAGGTGTTTATCATGGATGGCATTCCCCTCCAAGCCTTTTTTCTTGAGGATGAGCAGTTCCAGCTTGCTCAGCCTTCCCTTGTAGGACAAATTTGTAGCCCCTTAATGACCTCTGTGATCCTTCGCTGGACTTACTGCCAGCATGTCCATGTCTGCCTTGTACTGGGAAGCCCAGCACTGGACACAGCACTGCAGAGGTGACTCCTCCAGTGCTGGGCAGAATGGAAGGACCACCTTCCTGGATCTGCTGGCAGCTCTTCCCTGTGCAGCCCGGGATCTCTTGGCTGCCTCTGCTGCAGAGGCTTGCTGTTGGCTCATGTTCAGCTTGCTATCTGTCAGTGAGTCCTTCTCTGCAAGGCTGCTCTCTCCCCCAGCATGAGCTGGTGCTCGGAGTGACTCCTCCCCCAGTGCAGAGCTCTGCATTTTGTGTTGCTAAACTTCATGAGATTCCCATCAGCACATTTCTACAGCCTGTCAAGGTGCCTGTGAATGGCAGAGGTGTTACGAGCTATTCTGTATAATCTGAAAGTTTGCTGAGGGGGCTCTATCCCTTCATCTAGGTCATTTATAAACATGTTAAACAGTATTGGCCCCAGTACTCTGGAGTCACACCACCAGTAACTGTCCTTCAGCTGGACTTCATTCTGCTTTCCACAACCCTTTGAGCCTGGCAGCTCAGCCAGTTTTCAATCCACCTCACTTTTCTCCAGCCCATTTAGAGGTTGTATGAAGTTAAAATCTGTATCAGTAAGTAAGGACCCATCGAACCATTGCTAATTAAAAGGTCCAGATAAATATTTCTGGAAACAGGAGATTAAAAAGGGATAGCAGTGCAGAGGCAGAGACAGAAGGTTGCAAAAGAGCAGGTAGAGGAAAGGAGGTGGATAAGTACAGCTTTGGGTGGGAATTCTGCTAATGAGCTGTGGCTTAGCTTTTCCTTTGTCTGTAAGAGACTTTGGAAATGTGGACTGATTTTTGGAGGAAAGTAAGTCAAAATGTTAGGAAGGAAAAGTTCACAATCTTGTTTGGAGATCTCAAAAAGCTGCACAGAAAACTTGAGCCGTGCCATGGCTCAGTTTCACAAGGACAGCTGGCTGAAATAAATGTACTGGATTCAAACCCTTCTTGTCCCCATAGGAGAACAACTTTCCTTTGATTATTGTTGATTTATACAAACTTTTCTCTCTTGAGTATGGGAAATGATCCAGTATTTAATTATTAGGCATTGTGGACCTCAAGGTTATGCATGTTATGTACACGTTTATCTCAGCTGGTTCTGTTTCAATTGATACTAATTGGTTTTGTTGAAAGCAAAGCCTCTGATAAGATGTCTTGTTATCAGGGTTCCTTTGAAGCTAATTAAACCCCTGAGACAGCACTGCTATATGTTTTTTAATTCCTGTTGGGAAAAAAAAGGTGTTTATTTTGTTCACAGGCATATGAATTCCTGTATTGCAATTCTCACCTCCCTTATTGCAAGGGGTGTATCCTACTGGAGGACAGCTCTGGCAGATTCTGCAGCCAATCTGTCTGTTGAAACAAACCAGCCAGGGAGGTGTCAGTCGGCCAAACACCACTAAAATTAGATGGTTAATTATAGTCAAGGTCGTTTGGGAATTTGTGTTCCTGTCAGTATTTCTGTGACCAAACATCCTATTTCTGGGTACTGGAAATACTCACATACTTCAAATACCGTAAATAAGGATACCCTAGAAAAGAAGTCAACCCTAAAATGAGCACAGGTGTGATTTGGCACCCAGGTTTCCTATGGAGCTGCATCCCTACTTGTCAGCCAAGGCTCGTTTCACCTTTAGTACAGAGAAACAACCACTGATGAGGTAGCATCAAATGGATATGCTTCTATCCCTCCAAAAACATCCCCCCTTTTCCACCCAAGCTCTGTCTGGACACTGTGTTAAGATGTGTTTCAGTGCAAATGCTTGTAAGCAATTTTGTGCTAAAAATGTTCTTTGTGTATTCTGGGAGATCAGTCTTTTTTTGAAATTGTATTTTAAGACTGAAGTGTATTGTTTGTGTAGGGTTTTTATGGCATGCTTGTTCATGTTATAGGTTTGTAGTGTTTCTCTGTGAGGTGTTGGTGCATCTGCCTGTCTGTTTAGTCATGAAAAGGGACAGGATAACCTTGAGGGCAATCTGTTGCAGTAGTGGTGTAGCATTTTATCAGGCCTTCAAGGCAGAAGGAGAATTTCCATTTATTTAGGGTGGCTGTCTTATTGGAAAGAGAGAGGGGATCCCAATAAGAGTGAACATGCTATTCTGCAAAATTTGTATTTGATGACTTTATTTTTCAGCTGCTAGCAATATTTTACAGTTTCAAAAGAAGTGTTATGAAAAGAGGAAATAAGACCTTGATCTTCCAAAACTTCTCTCTAAAATATGGCAACCTTCTCACTGAAAATTGATATAAAATATGTCTCTTTTGTTGATTAAAGTTAATTTGAGAGTCTGGATGTTACTTCCTCATGGTTTGAGAACATATTTCTTGCCTGACCTTGACAGTGATTGTTACTTGTGCTCTGCCTACTTCCATGAAAGCAGTCAAGGCTTTTAGAAAATCAGGTGATGAGGAGGAGCTGTCTTGTTTGTTAACATTTTCTGTGTGAACTAGAAAAAACAATGAAGGGAACTACAGAAGAACAGAGAGAGCTTGCTGTTACGTAAAAGGATGTTGCAGATAACCCTGTGGCAGGAGGTATCGCTGGGATTTGTGAACTTGCAAGAGCAGTTGGATCCAAGTGATATTAGAGACACCACTGAGATCTGGAAAGTTTGAAAAACCCAAGGACAGGTTGGCTGGCCTGTCTAATCACTGGATTCCTGTGCTGTGTTTGAAGCCAGGTTGTCATCTTGCCTTTCTTCCTTCTAGCAGCCTCATTTAAGTTACGGTGACAGCACAGGGACTCATTTCCTGTGTTGGTTTTTCTCGGTGCTTCTAATGCTCTAGTACAGCTGGCATATGTTCATGGAAATACTCAAAACTAAAGTTTTTTTCTTCACTTTCTTTCTGAAGGTACTTGTTATTCATTCTGTCACATATACGCTAAAAGAACATTGTTTTCACGAGCTTTTTAAGAACAGCTGCAACCTTTTCCTGAACACTGGAGGAGGTTTTAGGATGGGTTTCCTAGAAAAGTGGGAGGAAGTAGGTTGGTGCTAGCAGAACATCTTCCATTTACAGCAGACCTTTCCTTCTGGATTACTCTACAAATGCATTTTTCTTGCTCCCCCATGACCCAGGGAGGGATGCAGTTGTAGTTGCAATGTACCTATTATCTATAACTTGAAGCTTTTGTAGAATGCTTTCTCTTTGATGGAGTTGTATGTAAGAGCCACTCAGGGTAAAAGGTGTCTGTTTCCAGTCTTTATTCACTGCTAGACGTTTCAGGGCTCTTCAACTTTACTCAGCCCTTTAGGTTTTGTCAAAATTTTCTCTCCTTCTTGCTTTAATAGATTGTCCGTGTGTTCCCTGTTGCTGGGACAGACAGCAATACATTTCATTCAGCACTGGTTGTCTGAAGGCACAGGTTGATGTACCTCACATAAATGTCAGCTTGGGTAAGGGGCATGGGGAACATGCCAGGAAAAAGATCATTTGCTTCCTTTTTCTTCAGAAAGCTGGTGGCTTGTGAGGAAAGGATGGATAAAGGAGGGAGGGGAGAAGAGGAAAACATCTGAAGTTCTTCATCAGGTGGGAGGAAGGTACACCAGCCCATTAATCAGCTATGTCTGTTCATTAGCTTTAGAGCATGCTAGGAAAGGATAGAAGAAAATCTGTAAAAAAAGAAAAAAGAAGAAACCTAAGGTTAAAAAAATACAGGTCTGCACTCCTGAATTCGTTTGCGTATGTTTTGGTTTTTTTTTTTTTTTTTTTTCCTTCTCTGCAGTATCAGCTTTTTCTTGTTCCCAGAGAGACAAACAGACTCTTGTTCCAGGGGAAGGGGGTGGTGGGAGACCCGGGTAAGCAGCGAGGAACGTCCTGTTCACCGCCTCACTCGGCTCCAGGTCGAAGACATGCAGGGGGGAGGATTTTAATGTAAAACGAGCAGCAAAGTGTCAGAAAACAAACGACAATGAAAACAAAATGCAGCCAGTAACCTTGGGGCTCTGACACTGAGCAAATGTTTATCAGAGGAAGATTCTGCTGGACATCACTGGATAAGAATGAGTTGATGTCACTCTTGGCAAGGGCGGGAGCTCGTTTTTTTCCACACAAACAGCACAACACAGCAAGAGGAAGGAGAGGGAAGGGTGGGAAGGAGGGGCGGAGAAAGAGGAAGAGGAGGAGAGAGCTGTTTGCTATAAATTGTTCGAATAAAGATATATTAAAGCATGGCTTGTTTTGTTGGAAGGGGTCTCAGTGCTGGGACATAAATAGACAAAGGTTAAGGATGCACCAGGGCTCCTCCTGCACTGTGGCTCTACAGACCTGTACACAGATTCCTGACAGCTGTTGCGTAATTTGCTTTGACTTGCTCCCAGTCCAGAGTGTACTACAGGCTTATTCCTGTGGCCCTCATTCAACAAAACCTCATTTGGCTTCAATGGGAATTTCTTCTTGAATTAAGAAGTTCAGCTTTTTTGACCTCTGGTAGTTTCCATGCCTGGCCAATGAATAGGAGGACATCCCCTCGCCCTCGATCTCTGTATGCCCTTATTTTAAAGCTTCATCATATTTTATACTTTAAGTAATGCAGAGTTTTCTCTGTAGGAAAAGAGACATCACTTAGGCAGCAGAACAGTGAAAGCTGCCTTTCAACAGGGACCACTCTGTAGCCAAGAAGTAACAACTGGTACGTATTTGGTGAATTTGAAGGTGAACAGTCTTGGAAAGCAGCTCAGAAAAGATGTAGAGATGATGAGTGGATGTAGTAATAGAACAGTTCTAGAAAAAACTGCTTCTAGAAACAAAACAAAGAATCTTGTAAAACAAAAATAAAACCACGGGAAATCTTTAACAGCATCTAATCTATGATTTGTCTATACTGAAACATCTACTGCTCATCCCCTGTATGAATGCTCCTGTAGAGCATAGAAGTGACAGGGATTTAAAAAAAAATTATTTTAAAACATATAACAAGAATAGGAGTTGTGTGGTGTTCGCTCTGTGTTCATGCATTCTAGCTCAGAGCAGACTGTTTCTAAAGTGGCTCAAGTTAAACTAGAAAAGAGCTCTCCTAGGCTGGAATAGGTGCCAGTACTGAGCCTTCTAGGAGTATAAATGTGAGGTACTTTCTTTGTGGTGTATCCTTTCCTTTCCTCATCTTCAACATGTACAAAGGTTGCTATCAGCAACCTGAACTATCCAAACACCTCTGAGGTGTTCGTGTGGTTATCAAACAGCCTTTCAGGATACTGAGCACTTGTGGGAAATTGGGCCATTCTTTTTCAGAGTGTTAAAAGGTTTAAGAACTGGATTGTTTGGAGCCCAAACTTTGTGAATCAGTTTAATAACAGAACGTGTTCAGCTGGCTCTCACCGCCAGGCTCGTGGAGCTCCTGTGGCACTGTGAGGAGGCAAAGCTTTACATTCGACCCTCTTGGAATGGGATTCCCTCAGGTACGTGTGACCCTCTGGAAGCTTTTCCGTTTGATCACTTCCTGCTAGGCCACGCTGTCTCATTGAGAATACTCGGCTAGCATGGCGCTGATGGAGCAGATTGGAGTGTTCTCTGGTGAATGACCTTACTGGACTTGTGCACACTTGAGACCTTTGCAGTGACTCAGCTCTGGGCGCGAGCAAAGAGCAGTGCACCAGCCTTCAAGGCACACTGGACAAGGAAAAGAAAAAGCTGTTGTGTTTGTGTTGGCTGGAGCCTTTGATAAGGGCAGGCTGTTTAACTTGGGAAGGAGGAACAATCAGGTTTGTTGCATGTTCCACTCCTTTACTGAAAGCTATCAGAATCAAACAAATAATTTAACTGCTGCTGCAAATGCTGTCTTCCTCTCCTAAATTAAGTCATAAGAAGGGAAAAAAGATCACGCGTTCATTAACTACAGAGTTGAATGAAAACATTTAAGGTTCTAGTGAATTTTTAAGAGAGTCTTAAGAAGTCAGAGCTCTGGACTTTTAAGTTCTAACATGTTTTATAGCTTAATTTTAAAGAAGTTAAGGAGGTAGATACTGTTACACGTTGCTATTCCTGTTGTTTCTTTAGTGCTGATTTTCCTATTCTTTCCCCAATCCAAGAAGAGATGCATATGTGTCTGCACTACCACATTTTGTTTTCTTATTGCTTTTAAACTTTTATTGCTAGAGTGGAGATGTGGAGTACACATGTTGATACGTATTTATATTAGTAAGAACAAGAAATGCTTCATAATTTCAGAACAAAAAATGGTTCTGTTATCACTCCTGTGGTTACAGGTTCCCAGATGATCAAAATTCTTCCCCTACAACTTCAAAAAAAGTGTGGCCTTTACTCAAATCTACCTCTCAGTCTGGTTTTGTGTCATTTGAAAAAGCAGTGCTAGAATCACTGCAAAAGTGGAGATATTTGTGTAGGACCGGATACGAAAAGAGCATCTGGAACAGCAACTTTCTGTTAATAGCTGCAGTATTAATTGCTGTTGGTGTCACAAACCAAGTTGTTGTTTCAGTGAAGAGAAAGTGAGCTTTATGGGCATGTATATATATTAATATTAAACTCAGCAGCTGAGTAACGATTCAGTGTTTTTAGTTTTATTTGGCTGTTGTGCATATTTTCTAGCATTAGGAGCGTCTGGTATTAGTCTGTCCTCATGTACCATACTTACTCCCATTGGTGGTGTTCCGATGCTGTACATATCCATAACATGATGTATTTTTCTTTCCCTCGTAGTGCAGGAAGATGATGCCAAGAGTGAATTCTGTGCTTGGGGAGGTGCTTTTATAGGTTTGCATGCCAGACTCTGCCCCAGACTGTGGAAGAATGTCTGTCTGTCTCCAGATCATCCCCAGAGCGAGAGAGTTGATCTTACAGCTGTGAGGAGGGAGGACATACCTATGGCTTTGTGTTTTCTGCTGCTTCTGAGGCTTGTTGGCCCCCTTGTGAGCCAGCTTGGCTCTGTGGGATGAGGAGATTCCAGGAGTGACAAATAGGTAGTTTTCTGGTAGGTTGGTGGGTTGAATCCATCTGTGCAGGAGCTGAGTGAGAACCAGAACTAGAATAAGAATGGCAAAGAGGGGTGGCAGACCAACAAGGTGAATTGCATTTTTGGTGGCAGAGCACCCCAAGATCTACTAAGGATGTAGTTCTGAGAGTGTGTCTTTAACAGGGACAGGGGACTTTTCCAGCTGCTGGGAGGGTTTCCAGCTGGAAAGGCTTTATAGGTCTTGTAATGGCCCTTAGAAGTACCTTGAGGGAGATGTGATTTAGGATGAGCAAAACTCCACCTGCTGTGTATTTAAAACCTTTATGGTGAAATTTTGCTGTAAAATGACTGATACTTTCCATGACAGACATAGGAAATAGGTTCATGCTGTGTGTGAGCACACCATCAGCAGGCTGTATATAGAAAAATAAAAAATAAGGGGGATGTTTTTACAGCTGCACTGTTTTGAGGGGGTTAAGTGGAGGAATGAATGAATTGTTATATTCTGGCTATTTCTAACTGCAGAGAAGTGGTGCACGTGCTTGAGTCAGGCTCAAGAAGCTCCCAGGCTTCCTGACCCTGGGCTGTTAACTTCCAGCTGGTAAAAGCAGTACTCCTAGATTGCAGTTACCTAGAAGGACAGGATCACACAAATGTTGTCATGAGGTATTCAAAGCTTGCTTAAGTAGCAGCTTATTTTAATAGCGAGGTGATGCTCTTTCATAATATTTTTACTAATGAGTTCATTTACTGAAGTGCGAAAGGAATGTAAACTGAGGAGGTGCAGTTTGCTTTATATTTTTTCCCCCTCCTCTGGGAATTTTAAAACACTTCCTGCTAAGGATTCCTTATTGTGCTTTGTCTTTCTTTAAGGCACTTTGCCACTTGACAGTATTTGACAGAAGATGATAAATACTGAGGTAATACAGAGCACAGTGGGCCACTTACTTCTGTGTAGCTGTTGAGTGTTTTAGGTGCCGTAATAAGGCCCTCCAAGCTGAGTAATTAGTTTTTTAAAAATACTGTCAGAAGTAAATAGTGTGTGTGTTGTACTCTGCTTCCCTCCCCAACTCAGCTTTTAAGTCACTTCAGTATCCTAAATTTAGCTGTTATAATTTCATGCCAGCTCCATGTTTCCCTCTGGACTTTATGGTAGATAACCACTTACCTAAAAACCAAGAGAATCCAGTTAAACTTGTTATAAGAAAAAGTAAGGAGCAATTTCTTAATTTCTGTAAAGTATATGCTGTATGAGCTGTGTATGTATGGATTATAACATTTCAAATGTTTCCTTAGCCCTGCGTGGACTTTGCTACTCCTGATAGTGCAGCCATTTCAAGTCAGGCTGGTAAAGCCTTCAGAGAAGAAATAAGTGTCATCCAAATTAAAACTGGATGTGAATTGGCAGCCCACATTGCTAATATTCTTGCTGAGTGATAAGTTGGGTTGCATGTGAGAAAAGAAGATAAAGTAGAAAATGTCAACTCTGTTGCATTTACAAGTTTACTTTTGTTCTTCGTTGTATTTTCCTGAATGCACATGGTAGAGATAAATTACTTTTCCTAGCACCTGTAGCCAGAATGTGCCAATAGTATATTTTGGACAGTGCTTCTTTAATATACATTTAAAATAGTGCTCTTGAAAAATAGGCAAAGGCCATGGCCATAATTCTTTTTATTATGGCACTGTGCCATCGTTCTGTCCACTGTATTGTGCTGGTACAAAACTGATAGGAAGTAAATGAGTTGGAGTTGATGATCGCTGTGAGCCCCTTCCAACTCAGAATATTCTGTGATTCTGTGAAAAGTGTTGATAGGTACTGAAGAGAAACTGTGTGTTTCATGTATAGAAACAGTGGTTATACCAGCACCAGCACTGGGCTTGGTTTGCAATTACAAAGTATTGATAAAACATTCACCAACAGATCTATTACTTATTTAAAAGGAATTCTTTTAGTGAAGGTTTTCTCTGCCACTTCTAAACCAGTTTTCTCCATGCATGGAAAAGAACTGAAATCTCGGACTTGCTGAATCCGTTAGTAAGTGGCCTGTTGATCAGTTTTGCTTCGTGCCATGCTGAGAAAATAAATTGCAAATAAGACTCTCAGATTTAAGTCTGAACTGAAGAAAATGCCCAAAAGTAAACTGACATTGCTGCCTGTTAATTTTCTCCAAACTCCTGGGCTCTTGGTGAAAGCAGCGCAGTGTATGTGCCCCCACTGAATTTACCTGGCGTTAGTGTGTGTACACAGGCTGGTTATTGTGGGATAGCAAACGTACCCCGGCTTCACGTGGGTGCCCTTGGACTCAGAAGTGATTTTAGATGTCACCTTTTCACTAAACCACAAAACACTGGTTTTTTGGGGGCTTTTTTCCGCCAGTATGGGCTGCGTCATGTGGATGAATACCCATGCACTTTTGCCTAAAATATGATAAAGATTGCTGTGAGGCTTATCTTTAGTACTAGTAATAGAATCAGTTGCATGGATTTTAGCTTGTAGATTAAAAAAAATATTTAAAAGAAATTGAGTTTATTTGATCCTATTGTCCGATTTCTCTTCCATCTACAGCCTAGAAAACTTTGCGGAGAGAGAGAGATACAAAAGGTAGTTAAGGTCCCATTATTTTAAGGAAGAATGGTGGACGCAAAGTTGAGACTCACTCAAGGCTTTGCACGCATAAAATAATTGAAGTGACACCTTGTTGCTGCTAAAACAGAGAAGTTCCCCTCTGTCCTTTCCTTCCCTCTCCCCTGCCTCTCCTGGGACTAGCTCTAGTATTTGATCTTGTGGTGCCCTGATTCCTTTTGCTACCCTAGAGGAAAGAGCAAACCACAGGATTAGTTGTCTGTGGTTTTAGCGGAGTGAATAATTTTCTGTGCAAGAGCTGTGGTGAGGCACGTGATGAGGAAGGTGGGAGCTGGATCTTCCCTTCTGTGGAGCTTGAATTTGGGAGTCAGAAGAAAGGAGCCGTTGATTTGGCTCTGGCTTTTATGAACCTTTATTAGATGTCTGAGAACCCACGTGGGAGAGGCTGTGTCAATGCGCAGTGCTCAGCCCTTGTGGTGCTGTAGGAAATGAGGCTCCTCTGCTGCGTGTCCCGCTGTCGTTTGGTATTTGAGGGCCAGAGAAGGGGAGGGCTGTTCTAGTGCTGAAGTCATCAGGCCAAGGGACAGCAGCTTCCATGTGGTCTCAGATAAATCATCTAATCTCTGGGTGCCTCAATTCCTCATCTTGTAAGATGATGTTAGTCTTCTGGCTTTTGGGTTTGCAGAGTACTTAGAATAACAGGGTCAGCTGTAGCCCGGGAATCTGACGTGCGTATATGATCAGATGATGGTAGCTCTTGGGTCTCTCTTGGTGTGTTTTCAAGGAAAAAAGGTAGTTGCATAGCAAATACAATTTATTGCATAGCACAAGAGCATTGTCTCTCACTTCCCTGTGAATAACCCTGTCCTTTTTTCCACTCTTATGTCTATTTTTATACTTCGAGGTCTGTTGCAGGAAGTTGGCCATACGATATTGCAACTGTGTAGTCAAAACCACTTCTTTTCCGTAATACTTTTGTGCTCTAGAAGTGAAAAGTCAGTGGGGAGATGGACTGAGTAGCATCTTGGCTGCTTTTAGTTGACAAAGTGCAGCTGTGTGCTTTCTTCAGAGTGTATTGTGTACCTTTTTCCCTACCTGAAGCTTCAAAAGAATCTTCCAGTTTTGTGGCAACCTTTAGCAACTTTTTGAAGATGTAACCCCTGGGCAGTCTCATACTCTCAGAGGGGCACATCTTAAGTGACTCCAGACTCTGCAATGCACATGCAGATGGTGCACTGTTTTCTCCTTTTGGACATTCAGGTTCCTAACAATCTAAATGAGACAGCATTTCTGCTTTCTTTCAGCTTCACTTCTTTTAAAATGGAAGGTTTCATTTAAGCATGTTTTGTATCACTGAGAGACATTTGTGTTTTTCAGCAGTCTTCAAAGTCCTGGTCATGATCTGGCTCCATTGTGCAAACTGCTGTATGGCTTATACAAAGCATGGAGCAAAAGTCATCATGTGAGAGAAGCTGCAAACTTCAGTGGTGCAAAAAACTGTGCACGTTATTGGTTGTGTGTGGCCATCCCTGTGTGACGTAGAAAGCTCTAATGATACATAGAAAGAAGTCTTTGCAGAATGTCAGGCTTAAACAAAATGAGTCTTCATAGGAAAGCAGAAGTATCACAAACAAATACTTACTTAACGTAAATAATAGTAATAATAAGAGCAAAATCCCCTCTGAATCACAGTTTATCTAATGTAAGTTATGTGACCTCAATAGGTGGAAATGTGTAAGAATGTGGGGGTTTGTCCTAGAATTGTAGCAATCTACATTTTTATAGAAGCCTAAATGTCCTGAATCTTCTTAATGTTTGTTATTCAAGACACATGGTGGAGGAACAAACGGGGAGGTGGTTTATACATCTCGGTGACTAATGTCTTGCAGGCCATAACTTAGAGAGTGTTAGGAGACCCAGGTGGCGAATCCACACGAAGAGCACATTTGAGCTCTGTGGTTAGAAAAGTTGCCTCTTAAACGACAGGACAGGAGGAGAGTCCTCAGCCCGTCCGTCACCCATGCAGAAGTAAATGGTCACATGGTGCCGACTCCAAAGTAGAGGGAAAATCTGCTGCTGCAGCCAACATTCCTTGCAACAATACGAATGTGTTCTTTGCTCACACAATAGCCATTCAGTTTGCCTGCAGTCATTGTGCTCCCCCACTAAAGTTCAAAGGAATTGAAAATACACAGGCGACAAAGCCAACTTCTGTTTTGGAGTGAATACGTATTTTAGTACAAGGTATTTTTTCAGTGAGATTTTCAGAAAATTAACTGCTCTGAGAAAAAGATCATGTGGTCATCCATATTTCAGCTTAAAGATTTCTGGGTGAATAGTAGTGATTTTATTTTTATTTCATTTTTCAGTTTGTTTATGATTGACTTCTACTAATTACCCTTTTCTTAAGGGTGGCCTGAGTTTTAAAAATTTGAGTGTATAAATGTTGATGTTTCCTAACTCAGGTGTTATTAAAAACAGACAAACAAACAAAACCTTCCTCAACCAACCAAAAAACAAACCACCAAAAACCCCACAACAAAACCAAAACAACCTTCAGAAAAGTTATTTTAACTGTTCATGCTTTGCTGAAAAATTTAGTCTTTTCCCAGTTTCCAAGAATGAGAGAGGAAGTACACAATTAGAATTCAAAGCATTTAGTCAGTAAGAGTCCTGTAAATCTGATTTCCATATCTGTATGCAAGTATCTTAATACCTTTTATTCTGCTGCACATAGGTGTGCAATTCTTTCTTTTCAGTAGGTGATATTGAAGTGTTCCTGCATGGAGAATGTATGGAAATGAGCTCTCTATTTCAGCTAATAACAAGCTGCTGCCTCCAAACGTGTGCAAGCAGCAACAGTCAAGAAGCAAGACTCCGTCTTTAGGGATGTAATTTCATCTGTTTCTTGTGTGGATCTTTTTTTGGTACTTAGGAATCTTGAAGGTACTGGCAAAACAATCTTCCCATGCAAATAGCAACAAGGAAGACAACTATAATAGTTAATCTGTGGCCACTGAGGCCAGAGTTTTATTTAAGAAGCTGACCAGACTGGGTAGCTTCTACCTGAGAGCTTTAAAAATGCTTGCTATGAAGCAAGTTGTGGGGTTGATTGTTTTTAAATACCCTTGGAACACAGAAAAATTCCTGGAGACTTGAAAAATACTAGTTCTTTTTGAGCTGAAACTAATGTTGCCTTAATGATAGTAAATGAAATGACTCTATTATATCTCTATCTATCATTATTGTTATATACTATAGTAACTGTAGTCAGCTCAAATTCATGAGGAATAGAAGAACTGAAAAATTTTACTGTCTTGGATTAATTTTATCAAGAGGAATATCAAAAAAAAATGAGGGTAGCAAGAGAAGTGGGGAATGGCTGAAATAAGTTCCAGGCAGTACAGGTGGGTTTGAAGAATGGGAGAAGGAAAAACAGTGTAGTTAAAGCAGTGTGAAGGGATCTAGGCAAAAAGATACCCACACTCCAAAAACAAACAAACAAAACCCCCCCAAACCCAGGCAAAAAGAAACTTGTGTTAGGAGAGCAAAAGATTACAAACTGTAGTGGGTTAAACAGGAAGTCATCAGAAAACCAGAACAGAAATTTCCTTAAAAATGGCTTTCTACTTACATGTACTTAATAAAAGCTTTTTAGTTTCTCTAGAAGCTTGCTGGAGAGTCTGTGGCATTGTCTTCAGAAAAGACTTTCTGAAAAGCATCATTCTTTACAAGGGTGAATGAGAAGTGTTCACAGAAGAGGTTTTAGAAAAAATGGTAATGTCCATTGTAATAATCCTCCAAAAACAGGTTCCAGCATCAGGAATGCCTCTGTAAAGCTGACAAGCCATTGCTAACCGTGGTGTGGAATCTGATGCTTTATTTAACCTTGGTCTTGGGGAAAGAGGTGATGACATGTGCACTACACTGTAATGCACACTCTTAAAAAAGGGTGTTGGTGATTAGCAGGTCCTGCAAAGGGGCAGCAATTTAAAAGCAACTGCATTTTTAGAGGTGTGACCAATATACTCTGGAGAAGAATTGACTTGGCTTTTAAAGAGAGAAGTAAGGCCTCAGGTTAGAGGCATTTGAAGGTATTACAGAGGTAATCAAAGAAATTAAGTCATCTGTGGGAGGGAAGACTGATCAGTGGGGTTTTTGAGCTGGGAAAGATGTTGGAATGAAGTACACCCTGCTCAGACTTCTGTTATGTCACAGCACAACTATAGAGCATAAAGCAAGTGAGATGGGGTTTTTTTTCATGCTGTGTAAGTAGGCATCATACTTATTGTCACAGGCTATTGTGGAGATAAAGGTATACCTTTCAGAAAGGATTAGTGAAATTCAAGTAGCCACAGCTTCACTGAGCACAGTCTTTTCTGCCTGAAATTTTTATTAGTAACTTGGGGGCCATGAAAAACATGTTTTTTTTTATAAATGTCCACTCTTGTCAGATGTTGGAAGCAGTATTCTGGGCAAGGTAGACTTCTGGTCTGATTTAAGAAGGTGTAACTTCTGAAGTCCTCTCTTACATTCCACAAAAAGATTGGTTAGCTGATGACAGCAGCTCTTTCTGGCCTTAAAATTAGTAACAAGACCCCACAGCATCATATGCTTTGCTGTCTGTAATAATAAATTAACAACCTATTGGTTTTCTTCTTGTAATGCCTGCTGTTACTGGTTGAAAAGGGGATTGACAAGTGGAAATACAGAAGTCAAAATGAAATACTAACGCTTTTCAGGTTGGAAAGCACTCAAGGTGTTGTTTGGATTGCTCATTAAAGCAGCAGAACATAACTATGGTGGGGTCCTATGCTCTGAAAGTGTGCAGAATCAGTATTGCATGAAAAGCTTTCTTTCAAGAACTTGACTTCTAGTCATAAAAATGCTTTTTAAACTAACAGCTTTCTTCTGCTCAGTAGGATGTGATTTGTTGGACGTGTATGTTGACCTGGAACCAACAAGGAGATGACTAAGTAGGAGGAAAATGGTTTTAACATGCCTCTGCTTTGCCAAGGAATATGGAAACAATAACAGATTTGTCAAGTCTGTGGGTCAGCTAGCCTTGTAGTGATATATGATATTTCTCTATGCACGGCATACTTGGTGTATTGAGCTGTTTTTTTCTGAAGCACCATTGTGCTTTGGAAATGTGACTCTTTCTTTGTCCCAGCTGCTGTTTGTCACCTCCTGGTCATGCTGTTTAGTGACCAGATGTGTCTGAGTCGGTGGGAGATCTGACTTCTCGTCATCACGGCAGGCACAAAGGTGGTCTGTGGTCTTCCTTGTTTGATGGTGTAATTGGATAGCCAGGACTGTGCAGTGCTTGGCACTTGCCAGACCCTTCTGGTCCATGCACTGGAGCTCTGCAGGAGGCCTTCTCCCGCTCTCCCATTCCTGTTTTCCCAACTACGACACCCCCTGGGACACGCTGGGCTGTGTTGTATCACTCGTGTGCCAAGCAGCCTCTTCCCAATGCTCCAGACAGTGCACAGAGGATTCCTGGTGTGCTTCCTTCTTTGGAAGAGAACCAGCAGCTTGAAAAATGAGCATCGAGTTTAATAAGAAATGAAAGCTCTCGATGCTGTTTTCTTTTCATTTAAGAGCAGAACTGTGCTCTTGGGGGGCCGGGGAGTAATAATCCCACAGAAGAAATCACAGGAACGCCATTTCCTCAGTGCAGAAGGGATGGTATCCCAGTGGTTGCTCGCTCTGAGATGTGCTGGTGGCCAGGTTCAAGTTCTGGATGTTTCAGGAGCGAGCCTGAACCACTCGGTGACCTCTGTCTCTCCCCTTTTTGGCACTTGTAGGAGTGACCTAATAAATGTGTTATTGCAACAGATGTGATCTCATATCCTCTTACAAACCGCATGTAGACCAGTCACTGAGGGATGGCCCTGTTCAGTGGAGAGGTCAAAATGTGGGACAAGGCTTTATGAAGGAAGCAGTGATTTTCAACAGGAGAGATTTTTACTAATACATTATATTATTATAGTATAAATAAGGTTTGCTAAAAAATAAAATGCAGTGAATTGATTAAATCATAGAATGGTTTTGGTTTGGGGGGACCTTTGAAAATCATCAGGGCCAACCACCCTGTCATGGGCAGAGACATCTTTCACTACCTTTCACTAGATGAGTTTGCTCAAAACCCCATCCAGCCTTATCTTGAACACTTGCAGGGATGGGGCATCCAACTTCCCACCACCCTCACTGTAAATATGTCTTCCTTATGTCCAATTTAACTTCCTTCTGGTTTAAAACTATTGTCCCTTGTCTTGTCACTTGAAGGCCCCAGTAAAAGTCTCTCTTTGTCTTTTTCACAAGCCCCTTTAAATATTGAAAGGCCATGATAAGGTCTCCCTGGAGGTTTCTGTTTTTCAGGCTGAACAACCCCAGCTCTCTGTCTTTCCTCACAGGAGAGGTGTTCCAGCCTTCTGACCATTTTTGTGTCCCTCGTGTGGCCTCGCTCCAGCAGATCCATGTCTGTCTTGTGCTGGGACCCCAGAGCTGGATGCAGTGCTCCAGGTGGGGTCTTGCCTGAGCAGGGTAGAGGGGAATGTTAGTAAGAAATGTTAATATTTATAGCGCGGTTAGTAAGTGGTTACAGTGAGCAGGAAAAAATGGTGGATTGACTTTCTGACAATGGGAGTTTCTGCCAGGCTGCATGGCCTTTTTTGGCTGTTGTTTACTGTACTTCTTCCTTTCTTGCAAGTTGAAAATAAGCTAAATTGTTCTCTGGCATTGTCAGCATTACCCCAGAGGTCTTTGGAGAAGCTAATTCCTTTGGTTTCTCCCTACTGCATCACTCAGAATAATACCATAGTCTATCTTTAAGCACCATATGATGTTTGTTTTTTATCCCTAGTCCAAACATTTGTACTGGATTGTATTTCCCCCTCTGCCTTCTTAGGAAGGAATTCCAGCTGAATAGGAAATGTCTCCCTTCACTCAAGCTTGTGTTTTTCTGGATAGGAAATTAGAGGCTTAGGCTTATTAATTTTTCTTTTAGCATTATGTAACCTGTACAAGGCTGTAAGTACATGAGTTTAAGTAGCATGTTCTTTATTAGCTGATTTTACAGTCCTTGGCCTGTTTCACTTCAAAATTCTCATAAGCAGCATAAGTTGGCCAAAGTACATACTTCATGTTAATTAAATCTCTTAAACAGTGTCTAATTTTCTTCTTCCTCTTGAAGTTGGTGAGAGATTAGTAATAAAAGAAAATTAGTTGGTTGATAGCATCATGTATTTGATCAGTGCAGGAACAATATAAGTGCCTCAGGTGTATGGTGAACTCTTAATTCCTATGTGAACATTCAGCATATTAAAAGTTGACAACATTATTTGAACATTCATACTGACAAGATAATAGTGTAAAAGATCACAATTCATGAACTGAGGAAGCACTAGAACATGAAACATAAACAATTTTAAAAAGTCTTATTTCCTTCAGTGGGTTTATTCCTGTCACAGTTTTGTCCTTTACCTGAAAGTAGATTTGAAAGATCTGCAACTGGTATTGATGAATCTAAGATTTTGTTTGAGATTATTTCCTCCAAAACATAAAAAATAATTTGACTGTTGCTAATATAGGGTTTTGAGACTAAATGGTGAAGTGTTTGTTTCCTCTCCTGACCGCTTGACTGAGGCAACACAATTGTAGTGGACAAATCGGTAAAACAAAATGACGGGGTTTTTTTAATCTCTTACAATGAGGTTTTGTGTGGAGAGCATTTGAGAGCATCCTGGGAGAATAAGACATTGAGTGTTGATGAAATGTAAACCTACTTCTTCTTCATATTTGATGAAGTTACTGTCCTAGTTTTGTTTTCATTTTGGTCTGCAGATGTTTTGAAAAAGGTTTAGCTTGCTCATGTTCATAAACTACTTCTGACTTGCGTCTTGGTTTCTATCTTGTTCTTGTGCTTTAGCAAGAGCTCAACGTCACCAGTTGTAGCTTCCAATAGGCATGGGGGCCATTCAAAATACTTTCCATTTCCCACTGAGGTACATTCTTAGAAGAGCTTTTCCAATCCAAATAACTGGCATTTATTACTTTTTAATTGCTTAGTGTGATACTTGCTTACATTTGCTGTTTTAATGTCTTTTCCTGTCTGTAAAATGAGAGTCCCAGAGGGCACATGCGTGCAGTCACTGAACTCAGTTTACATAGCTTGATGGATGTTTTGGGAAAAGCATATTGTGTGTATGTGCAGTTTGGCACAGATGGTGTCCCAACAAGAAAAAACTTGAGCTAATGCTGAAGGAAAATGAAATGAAAGTAAGTAAATGTAATGGCAAAAAAAGGATGGCCTGAGAGCTTAGCGTCATTTTTTCCAGCTGCTGTGCGGAAGGCGGTCAGTGTGGCACACACATGCTGAAGCTCAGCAAACATTCTCAAGTTGCACTGTGTAGGCAACAAACAATGGGCAGGAGAAATTTCTCTGGGCAATTTTGCTCCTCTGAATATTATCAGTGTCCCACTTTTAAGTCCATTGCCTTTTTTTTTTACGAGCTTTTTGTGGAACCTGGTCATGTGAGTAGGTAGTAGGTCGGGATCTTAATTCCATATTAAAGAAACAAAAAGAGGTATATTGCTAGTCTTTGAGAGTGTAAAGAAAAGCCTTAGAAGGTAAAAGAGTTCTGAAGCTTTAAAAAAGGCAATGTAGGCAAAATGCAGACATTTCATCCCTAATAAGTTAACTTAAGGTGGGCCATTTGTTTACTCAGGTTTATTTTGGGGGACCAGTGAATTTTTAGAGCTCTGGTCTTGGCAGTGTGAGTCTGATGAAAATAGTATGAGTCCAGTGCCCTTCTGCGAATGCAGATTTCAACTCCTTCCTCTTCTGGCATACATAAATTAGGAGAGGGCTCATTCTTCACAGTTTAGGATTGCTCGTGGAGGAGGAAAAACAGGACTTGCATATTGCTGAGAACCGAGGAGATGTGCCTTATGGACCTGCATTTAGAGTCTGTTTAGGTTCTGTCAGGGAGGGCCAAGCTCTATGGCAAACTGTTCTATGCACTGCTATAAATTTGAAACATCCTTAAATGATTCTGAGTTAGTTTTTCATCACCCCTCATAAATCTTGTCTGCTGGGTTTGTTCTGCTGTCCCTTGGATTGCAGCTGAACTAATTGTATGAACAGTCAGGCTAACTCTGGGCTTTCCTTTGCTTTGTAGGACTCCTCAGTGGGCAGACATCTCCAACCAATGCCAAGCTGGAGAAGCTGGACCCGCAGCAGGTGCTGCAGCTGTGCCTGCGCTACCAGGACCACCTCCACCAGTGTGCAGAGGCCGTGGCCTTCGACCAGAACGCGCTGGTGAAGCGCATCAAGGAGGTGCGGGGCGGGGAAGGGCCGGGGTGCTGCGGGGCAGCGGGGGCTGGCTGGGCATGGCCCTGGGGCACCTGCAGCAGCCTGCAGAGCAGCCTCGGTGGGGCAGAGGAGCCCTGTGGGTGTGCCCTGCAAGCCACGTCCCTGGCATTTCACTGTGGGTACTGCCAGGCTGTGTGTTTGGTGGCTGTGCCTGAGGAGGCCTGGCCCTAAATAGCGGCTGCTCCTCTGCAAGGGCAAGTGCTGCAAGCAGCTCTCGGAGAAGTAAAAGATTACTGAAGCTTCTAAGGTAGCATTCCTTGTGTAGATCTGTATAGCATACATTTTGTTATGCCCCATGGTTAGGCTCTAATTTAAGAAAGGAAATCTATGGCTGGAGAGGGTAACACTTCAGTGGATTTGTAGAGCTAGACTTGCTTTCAAAGCCCGTAACATGCCATCTCATTTCTGACCTCTATGGCAAAAAGGTCTCCTGTGCTGCTGCTTTTACCACTAAACCATCATTTGGAAACCGCTGATCTGTTTAAATATTTAATGATACTGTTTGGGATTGAATTTATTCCTGGGATGAGCATCCTGCAATGGGATTGTCTTTCTCATGTGTGAGTACTGATGTTGGAAGCAGTAGAATGGCTGCTACGTTTTAGTTTTTTTTAAGTCAAGACAAACTGGCATGAGAGGGAAATGTTGCTTGAGGTGTTTTCTCAGATACTCCCAGATGTGCAAAAGAGCTGGTGAATACTGCATATGTCAAAAATCCTTGAGACCAAATACCTTTTCAGTGTCAAAAAAATGTTTTTGAGCATGTGGTTAATTTTTATTCATATAGTATAAACACTGACCTTGATTTGTTGTTGCTCTATTGGCTTAGAGTTAAGAAAATCCCACATGACAAACTGGGTAATAAATTTGATTCATGGGCTGTTTTGAGAAGCTGCTGTCATCATGAAGTTGTAAGTCCAAAATAATGTGGGAAGCATTAAAAAGGTCTTTTTACTTCGGTGTATCAAGATCTGAGGCCAGCTATTACACAAGATGTAAAGATATTTGCAGATGTTGGTGACTCAGATCACACAATCTCAGAAAAGGGATTTAATTGCCATCCTAATGACAGTGTACTGCACTAATCCAAGCAGATTGTAATTCTTTTGGCTGTTAAAGTGTGAGAGGGAAGTGTGACATGATTTAAAGTCATGGTAGACACCACCAGTACAATTTCATTAACTGGGTTTGCCTTTCTATAGGGCAAGTGGCAGAGTCCCTTTCAAATTAGCTGTGGTGGTTTTCGTCCGGTTCATAAGGCTTGTGATTATCTTTCATTTAAAATAAATTAAATGATGATACTGATATTCTCACTAGCTTCTTTAAACCAGACTCCTCTGACAAAGTGATGGAGAGATGGGGAATTCTGTAAGTCAGGGAACTGACAAATCAGCTGTGGTTTGGTTTTGTTTTTTTTGGTTACAACTTTTAAGTAACTTCAGATGCTTTCAGTCCCTCTGCCAGATCTGGTGGGTTTTTACTGTTCATTTTTTCTAATAATTTTTAAATGTTCTTCTTGCTTTGGCTGTTCTGCATGTGTGTTCTGGAGGAGCTGGGTGGGACCCATTAGCTTGAATCATTCTTTCCAAATTGTTTGGGCTCTCCTTGATGTACTAAATCGAACCACTGCTGACAGTTGTTGACAACACGGGGTGCAGCTGAACCAGAGCAGGGGATGTCTCTCCTTACAAGTGTAGACAAAGGAAATCGCCTTTGGCTTCACCCATTTGTCAGCAGTGATTTAGTTTTGCCATGTACACAAAGCTTTGACCCTTAGTAAAGCGTAAAAGTGAAAGAGAAAATCAAGTGTATTGTGAAAAGCAGAATGTGTGCACGAGCTGAGACAGTAAATTCTTTCATCCTCATTTTGGTAGCCAGTATTTCCCTTTCCCTTTCTTTAACACTCTAAGTACTGAAGTGTTTTTCTTCTGATAACAGACTTGTCAAGTGACTGATGTTTTTTAACTTTCTACAAAATGTTAGTGAGCTTCAGTCTGATTTCCTACCATTTGTCTGAGGTATGTTCACTTCTCAGAATCTCACTAACCGTACTCAGTGAGTAATAGTCCTGCTGTATAATATGCTACACTCACACTGCCTGCAGCCAGGATTTTTTTTAGTCTTTCCTTGACAAAATGTCCCAGGGCAAATATCTTTTGTCCATTGTCTCTGTCGCCAGGAAAGAAGTTTCCTGGATTCTGTCAAAACTCAGAAGTACTGCTGTAAATTAATTAATCCTCAATACCTCAGAATTGACTGTGGTGGTTTGTAAATCAGCACACATTGAATTACAATGGTTCTTCATAGGAAAGAGAATAAGCTAAGGAAAAAAACCCTGCTTGCATGCCAGTAGTGACTGCAGATCTGAGCAGACCCAGCTGTGCGTTCCGTACCTTCAGGGAGCAGCACAGTCTAGCTTTGCTCTCCATCCCATTTCCCAGTTTAGCCAGAACTGCTTTGCAGCGTTGGCTGGATCCTTATCTGCTCCTAAATGCAGAACCTGTGCAGCTTCCAGGTGGCTGTGGCTGTTCTCTCTCAAGCAGAAATACATTTACCCAAGCTATTGGGTAGAATACATTTACCCAAGCAATTCTTTCCCCTTCTTTCCTCGAAGGGGAAAGAATTGAAGACGTGATTGAAGGGGGTTGACTCAGGTGCCTTTTTTCAGCAGTTCTTCATACCAGAATGAGTTTTGGTTTTGGAAGGGAGTGATTTACTTATGACAAGAGGTTTTGTCTTCATCGTCAAGACAAAAAAAAAGGAGGATGTGCTTGCATCTTTTTAGGGAAAATACTATAGATTTGAATGGTAACTCGTCTGAAGTTTTCAGGAACTCCAGTGGCTGCGGGTTTGATAGAGCCGCACGTGCTCTCTTCACCAGGAGTGTCTGCCCCAGTTTTGTGATCTGCAAAACAGAGGGTTTCTGACAAGATTAGTTTGAAGGCAGATGTTGACCAGCTCTAAAGGTATGACGGGGGAGAAAGCAGCAAATTAAGTGGAGAGAGGACTACTTTACATTAAGTCCTTACCAGTGAAGGACATCTGTTTTGGATGCCAGGGAGAGAATTTCAACAGTCATGTGATAGGGGATGGTGAATACCAGGGAATGGGAAACAAGTAGAATAGGTAGAAGCTGGGGAACAGTGCTAAATTTTCAGAAAGGGCCCATGATTTGGTGTGCCTTCAAAATAGTCTGGTTTCAGTCCCTTAAAAAAGGATTATTGTGTGCACAAGGTGCTAAGCTTCTCAAAAATCACATCTTACAAAATATCTGAAGGTAAGCATCCAAAAATTACCAGTCACACGTGAAAATGGAGGCCTGTCTTCTTTCTATGAAAGCAAAAGGGAAACTGAAAGCCCTCTAAGCTCCTTTTCAAAGAAGCTTTGAGTGAAAAGATCTTCAGCATTTCTTATTAGACTTCCAGCATTGTCAAAGGGGTTGTGCTTTTGAAGTATCTGATGTACCCTTAAAGGCAAACATAGTTACTACATACACTGTGCTTAAAATGTGTTTGAAAATGGGTTACTGGGAGGGCTTTGATGCTTTGCCTTGAAAACAAATGTTAATGCAGTGTTATTTGTAGCTTTTATTGCCATGGGAATCCCAGACTGCCAATAATTTTGAAAACAGAGCAGTTTTTACAACACAAGATGAAATTTTAAATGTCTCAGTCTAAGCTGGCACACATCTATGAAGGGGAGTTGGGGGAAACCCCCCACATTTTCAAATATAATAAATATTACTTCTATATTCACAATAGTTAAATAAATTTTGTCCAGGCAGGCATTAATATCAGTAATTGGTTTGCTGTGCAGCAAGTTGCAGTGTATGGCTTGTTTCATACCTATAAATTCTTCTATGGGAATAGCTCATTATTTTGAACAAATACTGCAGAATAGCATATATATGCATTTGACTTGTTTTGGTTTCCTTTTTTCTTTGTTTTTTTTCCTTACCAGCTTGCTGTGAAAAAGTAAATGTAATGGGCTTCTCTAGTATTAAGTTAAATTGTCCAGAAATACATCCCTTAATATTTGGCAAATAAATAACTTTTGCAGCCACACAAACACAGTATCACGTCTCCCAATATAGTTCAGCTTTTTAAAAGTATGAGCAGAAGTTCAATCATTATTTTCTATAAGCAGCAAATCTAATGCATTTGACAAGAAAATCACTTTTATACACAAGTATTACATACAAGCATGTTGTAGCTTATCTCATGCATTTAAGACTCATAAATTGTGATTCAGCCATTCATGTCACTGCGTGTGTCCAACAATTCGGGGATTTAGGGATTTCAGTTTATCTTTTTGTGAATGCTGTGTGGCCTTTTGACCTTTATTTGCAATTACATTGTTTCTGTGACATAAAGTGTTTTTTTATCAGGGGCACCCCATCATCTTGTGGCAAAAGCTGCTGGGGAATGTGGTGTGCAGAAGTCATGGATATGGTTTTGTTCACCCTAAGGGAAGGATGGGCTTGCTGTGGGCAGGGCCCATGACTTTAAACCCCTCTCCTTAGGGGTGGGAGGGCTGGCTGTGCTAGGGAGAACTTGTAGAAGTCTGACGTTCCCTGCTGGAAATTTAAGGGCAAGGTCCCTTAAGGTGGTGATAAAGGGGAAAGCTGTCCTAAGTGCAGGAAGCTGTTCCATCAGCAGGAACAGATGAGATCTGGGCCACAAACTTTGGAAGGACATTTCCTGGCTGGGGACTACATCAGGCAAAGCTGCAGTGAGACTCAAGGTGCACTTCTGCTGTAAGCACACAGAGCTCCTGCTGTATGGAGCACCACAGGCACTTCTCCTGATTCCATCCCTGCATGGGCAGAAAGATCTGAAGTGCCTGGGATTCCTCCCATGTTGCAGTCACAGCTGAGCAGTGTCCCTTCAGGGAATGGACTCAAATGAAGGGGAAGTTTTGGGGAGGTGTTTCTTGCCTGGTCTTTGGTTTGGTTTGTTTCAGGACTCTGCTGAGTGAGGTGTTTATTGCCATTCCTCTTAGTTACGGTTTCCCTGTAGGTGGTTTCAGACCTGAGTTTCCAAGACTGTTTGTGAAATCTGTTTTCAGCAGACATGCCCTGAGAGCGATGCACCTTCCGACTAAACTGAACTAGGCCAGCAGAAGATGAATGGCCTTACTGAGTCCAAAATGCACCTTCAGCCTCTGGCCTTTGCTTTAGGGCCCATATGGACGAGCCCATGAAGTTACCTTTCAGCCCATTAAAGGGGAGGGCTCAGGGAGTCAAAAGTATCCCCGTTAAAAGAAGCCTGGCAAAAGTGAAAACGGAGATGTATTTGGTTTTGACACAACATATAAAGATGTTCTAGATGAGGCTGTGTTAGCTTGCAAGCAAAATTGAGTCTTTTGGTTCACAGACTTAAATTACCAATGCCCCAAATCCAGAGAAAGTGGCCTGAGAATTCCTTCTGAAAAGGGGAAGAACCTCGGTTGAAATGCCACTTGTATTTTCAAGGATTTTCAAGGGATTTAATGCCACACTGCCTTTTAGAAAAAAACCTAGGGAACGTTGTGTTCTGTAAGAAATCAATACCTTAAATTTAGTCTTTGGCATCTTGGAAGTTGATGGATGAGGACTGTGATAATCTATCCAGCTCTTTATTTCTCCTCTCATCAGCAATGAAGTGTTGTTTATAAAGACTGGAATCTCAACAGGCACCATCATGCAGAAATGAATGCACAGGATTATTAATCTGGAAACGTGTTAAGCTTCATGTCCTTTAGTTGATCTTGCTCATTTTTCTCCAGTCTGATTTGCAAGTAGCTTGAATACCTAAGTGGTGGGGTGCTGTCTAAACCAACCAGCACCAAAATGTGAAAATGCTTTTGAAAAGGCTTCACAATTGTTACTTTAATATAGCGAATTAATGTCTTACAGTGTATGCCTGAGGCAGATGGCCAGTGCTCTGTTGTACATGAACTTTATGAAGGGATCTAGCAATTATAAAGAAAGAGGAAAGATTGTTTGCACTGGTGGCAGTCTGAAATCTGTTTTGCTGACATGCATGGCTTTGTCTGGTGTCATAAAAAAGACCAGTCCCTTGCTCCTAGAATATATGTGTGTAATCAGTTCCAGCATGTTCCTTTCTCTTCTGCTTTATGGCCTTTTGAGGAAAGATCCAAACTGGAATCCTTTCTACAGCTGAATTTCCAAAGAAGAAAATTAAGTTTAAACAAGCATCTAGCAGACAGAAAGGTTTGTACTATTATAGAACTTAGGTGCTTAAGAAACTGTCACTGAAGATCCCAAGTCTGACATGCAAAGCCTTTTAGTAACACTTTCATCAGGATTAGTGCACGGAGCTTGTGATCATCAGGTACCAGAAGGAATATAATTCAGTTTCTTCTCACTGCTTGCTTAAACTAGGAAATTGGATTTCTTATTCTAGCCTTGTTTTCCCATGTGGAAAAAACTTCCAACAGCCCCCTGCCCCAGCATTGTGGAACTTCAGATAGGAATAAGGAATGCTAGGTTTCATTACAGAGTTAGCAGACTTGATGTTGGATTGGGCATGAAATGGATTAGGGATAGGAAGAAAGCAAGTACCAGCCTGGGGTGTATCACAGCTCGCACTTCCAGGAGAAATGAGAGTGTGCTGATTGTCTTGCACAAAGCTGAGGGATCTCATCTGACACACTGTGTGCAGCTCTCACAATGCTCAAGGAAGGAGAGTTCATAACAACAGACAAGGGCTGTAAGGATGTGTGGGGAGTGGAGAACCTTGGGGAGGAAACTGGAGAAGCTTCCCTTGTTTGGTTTAGTCAAATGAAGACAGAAAATGATATGATTTCTCTTTCTAAATCAGTCTAGCATTAATGTAGATTAAAAATGGCCTCCCTCCCTGAAGGATTGTGTTGGTATAGGGAAAGTCGATTTACAAGCTTTCATTGTTGACTATTACCTCCTGTTTCAGTGTTGAATTGAAATTTTCAAGGTGTCAACTCTGCCCTTAAGTGAGAATTGAGGTGGGATGTGGAGGTGCCAGGAATATTGGCTAGAAGCTTTTCAGCAGTTTAATGTTCGTTTTAGACAGGTTAGCCAGCCTTACCTGCAAACATTTGGAGTTGCACTGCTGACTTAGAGATGGTAGTTGGTAGACTTGAGGGAGCAGGGTGGACCCTGTGTTAGCAGCCCCGTAATTAGCACTCTGATAACAATCAGATGTGATCTGCAGAGATGAGTTCATGTTGAAAGCATTACAAAGCCTCAGTGCCAGTCATCTGCCCATCTCGCTTTTTATGAAGGGTAGGGTTTCCTAAATGTTTCTGTGCCACTGGGGCATGAATGCTTCTACAGGAGAACATTTATTAGCCATTATTGCAACGCTGCTCTGGAGGTATGAAACATATGATTTACTTTTCATTAATTTATATGGGCATTGCTCCTGACTGGATGCATCATCTACCTCTAGAAGCCTGGATAAAATGCTGAATTATAGTATAGTAGAATTCCCTGTAATCACGTGTGTGAACTGTGCCCAAACTGTAGTGAACTGGATAAAAAATAAGAGTTTTTAACTTACATTTTTTAAACTGGAACAGCAAGTGATGCATTTGAAGAGTGGCTGCTGGGACTTGCTGCAAATTGTCTGAAAGACAAAATCCCAAATCAGCTGAGTTCCAGCTGAAAAAGAGGCTTGGGTAGTAGTTGTAAAAGAAATCAATGTAACAGCAGTATATGGTAAAGGATTTATAAGAGTTTTTAAGGTCAGAAAGGATTCTTGGGTCATAGCTTTTACTTTTGCTTAATACAGTGCATAGAATTTAATTCTTCTTTATGCCTGACCCAAAGTTACACAGAAACTGAAGATGAACTACTTTTCAATTATAAATTCTCCTACCAGATCGTAGTACAAATTTTCAAATGCCTTCTTGCATTTGATCAATTCATTCTAGAGATCCACTAGTAGACATAAAAAAGAAGAAAGGAATACTCAGCTT
Organism: Pachycephala philippinensis; assembly: GCA_013397055.1. NCBI lineage: Eukaryota > Metazoa > Chordata > Aves > Passeriformes > Pachycephala > Pachycephala philippinensis. The sequence goes on from VWZT01009981.1 coordinate 1,061,076, forward strand.
TCTGTGAATCTTGAGGCCACTGCAGCTGAATACAATAAAAACGAATGCTCAGAGTGGATCAGAGCTGGCACTACTGACACACTGAACTTCTGTGTGGATCATTGATCTCTGATGGATTGTACTCTTGTTACTGTATTTTGAACAACAGTCTACAGCCTCAGAAGAGCTTGGTCTGTAAATGATCTAGAGTGCTCAAGATTTCCTTGAGGCTTTCCTGAAGCCAAAGATTTACTATCCAGATGTTGGGACCTCCAGAAGAGTGCTGGGACATCTGAGCTTCAGCACTCTGGAAGTATGGTGGAGTCAGCTTTGAAAGTCTCTCTTCTGGGAATGAAGGAGTAGATCCTCCCCTTGTCATCACTGGGGTGTACTTGGCTCATTTCAAGTGCTTATCAAACATGGAAGTGCTGATGTAAAGCCACAAATGGGTATTTCAGGTGTTTTTCAGGTTATCACTGACTGCCTCTGTTACAACTGACATGCCTTTGAGTTTCCCTGGTGAAGGGAAGTTGATCTTTCATATGAGAAATGTGGCTGGCAGGAAAAGAGCAAAAGCTTCATCAGGGCTCTCAGGTGTGCAGAAATGCCCAGTTGCTGACTGCTGGGCACATGTCCATGCACATCTAACACTTCAGCCTTCTTGCATGTGTCCAAGGCATGTGCAGAGCACATGGAGGGAGCTCTGATGCACCCACATGTGTTGGGCTGGCAGTGGGAGTGTGTCAGGGTGCGTGAACCCAGCTTTGTCTGCAGTTCCCCAGAGAAAATGAGGGAGTCTTAGATAATCCTTTTAGCACTTCACACACAGCAGGAAATAGTTAAAACTCAGTTCCTTTGCATTCTGTGAGAACAGATTTAAGAGTATTTTTTACTTAAATATAATTTTCTTCTAGTGTGTCTAACCCTGACTAAACACAGCAATATCATTCCCTTTTGAAAGACTTCTGTAGGACATGTGGAAAAGAAGACATGCAGCTATCAGGTCCCATCTGTGAAGCTGAGAATAAATAGCAGATGGCTTGCAAATGTAATGATACTGACTATTTTCACTCTGAAATGGGAATGGTGGTGTTTTCTGAGAAACATCTCATTAATGATTGTGGGCATCTCTTTTCAAATCACAGCTTATTTGTGATGGGAAAACCATCTTGCTTAAAGCTAGTCATTCTGACATGTTGAAAGTACAAAACTGAAATTTATTATAAAATAACCCCCTAAGGGTAAATAGCATTTGTAAGTGCTGTTGTCCTGTAACATGCAAGCTCTGGCTGGAGATAGGAGTGTTATGGGCAAGTAATGTGTCAGCAGTGTGAAATCAGGAAACAAGGAAATTGAAGGTTGTGTTTTCTAGCAGAATTATTAGGTAGCCTGAAATAAGAGTTGTGCAAGTTATCATTTAGGCAATAGATCTGTAACAGATACGTATTTTTTCTTTTCCGGGAACAGCTAATTGAAGACAGATCAGGAATGTGTTATTAATTCCTGTGGAATTGTATTCCACAAGAGAGAGGTTTTGTGAGAAATTGCACACACAGGTGCAATAATCTTGTTTGGGTGGGGTATTTGTATTTATTTTTCTTAAACTTGGTTATTTAGAATAGGTATGGAAGCATTTCTAATGCTCAGGATGTAACTTAACATTTTTAGCCATGATAAATTTTAGAGTTGACTTCTTAAATGGATGTAGATTGTTCTACAAAAAACAGCAAATGAAAATTCTAAAAAAGGTGTTCTTACTAATCAAAGATAATAAGCTAGAAATTACTATGACCTTTTCTTGGTGACAGTTTGGAAAGCTTACTGCTAAAATCAGATTTTTTTTTTCCTTTCTGCTTTTTCAAGAATCTTGGGCATTTAAGTGTGATACAGCCACAGCAAACACTGAGTTAGAACCCAGGATCACGTGCAGGGGGAGAGATGGTGCTTTTCATCGTGTGATCTGTTGATTTGTGACTGCCAGGCTGGTATTCAGGCCAGCTCATGGGACACAAGACCAAACCACTGAAGAAGAGAGAGGCTGGGAAGACTCAGTTTGTTTTGAGGACTTAGGTGCAGAACTAAGCTTGTGATTATTCAGCTCATTTGAAGGAGGAGGGTGTGACTGCTGCTTTGCAGTGCCCCGAGTTTCACTTGCTTTTGTGAATAGTTTAGCTGTTTTGAAAGACAAAGATGATGGATATGTGTGGTGTTGAGGGAAATAAGTAAAGACAGACCAGTAGAATGAGGCTGTGGTAGGAGATGTGTCCAAACTGGGGAGCTGGTGTAGCATCTGCAGCACCAGATATTCCCCTGGCTGTCAGGTTTTGCTGCCCATCTTCTCCCACCTCTGTCAAGTGGGGCCCTGCCTTTTTTAAACGCCTGGAAGTCTGTGGGTTCATTAGGTCTAGGTATTGTTTCAGTCACAGCTTTGGGACTCTCTTTTTAGCAGTAGTTGGTGATAGCAGCCATAACTTAATCTTGGGGCCTGCCAGTTGGCAGAGGGGTGCTGGAGGGCTCCAGCTGGAGCTGGGAGGGAGGTGTGGGCTGAGGAGGCCACACTGTGGGGAGTGACAAACACATCCTGTCCAGTAACACAATAGGCAGGGAAACACTGACATAAAGGTGGAAAAGCTTATGTCAAGAATAAAACTTACTCTTTGGAATTCTGAATGCTTTTGTGTGTCCCAAGGCCTCCCAAAATAATTAAATCTTGATCCTACAGGTGCAGCAGCTTATCTTACATTGATACATATTATCATGTATCTACTATAGTACTAAGGGACTAAGCATGGGTTTAATTTAGATCTTTGGGAGTAAGGGCTTTGATGTCCCTATTAATATTGCTGTAACTCAGTTCCAGAGCCAGTTAAAATGGTTACTGATCGTTCTCTAACTTAACTGTGATCTCTGCAATGCTTAGACAGAATAACCCTTAGCAATTGTTTACATCAAGGACAGATCACAGAGGGAGCACAAGGAATAGTTTGGCATGGGATTTGATCTTAGATGTGGTAAGGAAAACCACAAACTATAGTTGTTTACCTGGCAGCGGGGCAGAGGAAGGGTACAGCTCCATGAGAGCTGTACTCATGGCTGAAGCTGAAGAGAAGGGTGTGGGATCCTTGGCTGGGCATCTCTGTTTTGTACCCTGGCACAGAAGCTGCCCACTCAGTTTATCACTTACCAGTGTGTGCTGAATGGGAGAAACAGAGGATGTTGCCATCATCAGGAAGTCATCACGACCTATTGTGCTGACTTTGCGTGACATTATGAAAGAGAGAGGGGAAGAGAAAAAAAAGCCAGTCATTGAGCACATTTGTTTTCAGGCAGTACAGAAAGAGGAGCTGTCTTCAGTTTTAAGTGTGTTGATTGAAAAGTATTTTCACACCAGGACATCGTGACTAATATTCCATGCAGTCATGTTCCCGCCTGCCACTTTCTGATGTGGTTTGTGTGCAGCTGCAGGAAGATGTTCATTTAACCCCAGTCAAGCACCTGACAATGTGAAGCAAAGGCTGCTTGTGCTCAGAGTGCTGCTTTAGCAAAAGAACTTTCTGGAATAAGGATTGCACCTTAATAGCTGTGTATTTTGGAGGGGCAGCCATAAGGGATGGGAGCTGAGAGGAAATTGTTGGGACAGAAGGACACAGGACAAATGCATGTCTGGCTGAGCTCTTGAAGGCTGTGCGGGGAAACAAAAACATCTTCTTGCCTTACTGGCATTTTAGGAGGGACTGGAGAAGCTGGGAATGTCCGAACATGCTCTTACGAGATGTATTTGTTTTGTTATGAGTGTCAGCAGTGCCTCTCTAGAAACTTGATTCCAAGTTTAATGAACTTCTGATTGCATTTGCATGTTCTGCAACCAGGAAAAATGTGTCTAGCTGCAGTTTTCAGTCCCTCGGTCATTGAACTTACAAGATGTGACCCCTGTTTCCGAGAGCTCAGGACACTCACGTGCCCGTGACAGGGGTGTTCTAAAACCATGCCAGGTAAGAAGTGTATATATATGTGTGCGTGTATATATATATATATGGGCACAGGTTTGTTTTCAGTGTGGTCTCTTGAAAAGAATTGGGCAGTGGCCAGTGCTGACCTCAGTCTTTTTGTGGGCTAAATTAATGTCTTTATTCTGCTTGGCAGTGTGGGCCAAGAATTTTTAAATGAATGCAAGAATTTATGGTGTGCAAGATGTCTGACAGTATCCTCAGTTGTTTTTGTGTTTCATCAGTGTGGTGTTACAAATGGGCCTGTGTAATGCAGAGGAGACCCTTAGGGTTGACAATGTGAATGGTGTAGTAGGAGGGGCTGTGCTGGGGCCCTTTTAAGTGAGGAAATATCCATCTTGCACTGTTGTTGGAAGTAATTATTAATCTGTTTTCATTTGACGACAGAAAAGCCCAGTAGATGTAATTTCATGTTTAAATGTGAAGCCGAGGCATAAATTAGTGTCCTGCTGATGGTAATGCACAGAGGAGGCATGAGCTTTGAAACAGAAACAGACTCAAATTCTGAATGTCACTGGCTGTACAAAAAAAGTGTGTCATGCCTGGAGGGTGAGTGTTAGGCTTGTCCATTCTTATGATCCTATGCTTCTGAAAGAAAAACTGAAGAAACTCCTCCATCCTTTTTGATGTAGGAAGGGGAGAAAGATCCTGTCTTCTACTCTGGGCATGTCCAGCCTCATGTTTGCTGCTTTGACAGGAGGAATGATTTTTGGAAAGAAATAACATATGCATTAGGAGCTCTCACCCCTTCATTGAGAACACATCTTTTTTTCTCAACTCCAGATGGGGCAGAACCTCTTGCTTTGATGAGAATTAGGACTCTGACCTCACGTGCTGGGCTCTGCCTTCTGCTTTGTTCTGTTGCTTCTTAACAGGCTTCAAGTCCAGTCTTTTAACTCTACAGAAACTCTTCTGTACCACTAAGCTGGGGACAGTCGTAGCTTACTGAGTGGTGATGTTTGAGAGACAGATTGGTGATGGTGAGGTTGTCAGAGGGCTGGGGACAATGCTGCTTCACATCTGTCATATCTGATGGGTTCAGGGTGATGGGGAGTTGTCTGCAGCTCTGGTGGCCTGGCGCCGTAGGAAGCTTGAAGCAACCAGAACAGAAACAATGGCTCAAATAAACACTCTCAGATGGTTGTAGGACAGTGAAGAACTACTGGCGCTGGGGTGTCTTGCTGGGCTTCCCAGAGAGCTTCACAGACTGGGATGGGCAAGAAGGCTGACTTGAATGTTTTCCAGATGAGAATGTGGCAGGGCTTTGTGTCAGGGACATGGGAGTCGATGGAAGCTGTTCAGAGAAGGCAAATTCACTCGTTGACCCTCGAGGGTGTCTTGGACTGCCTTGGCTGTAGGCAAGGGAGCAGACTCTACCTCAGCTCCCCTTCTTCAGGTGCTTTTTATTGCAACTGTATGAAATTAAATAAGTAGGAATGAAATGGATTCTTAATGTGCGTTCCCTGCTCATTATGGATTCCTGCAGGCTGGTTTTGGTCTCTGTGGTGGGTAAATGGAGCTGACCCTCCGAGTCTGAAGGCCCCATCCGAGTGCCAGAGGAATGGGACTGCATGCCAGCAGAGGTAAAAGCACAAGGTCTGGCACTGGAGGAGCTCACTTGGACGGCGAGGAGGCAGGAAGGGTGTAAGTGTGTACCTAGGCCTGCTTCAAGGAAAGCTGCAGAGAGACATTGGCTTTTATCTACAAGAATTAATTAGTTGCCTTTTTTTAATAGTTAAAAAGACCAGGTTCAGACTGAGTAAGAATTGACCTTTCCTCACAATTGCTCCACTTCGTTTCTCCCTGTTGTGTCTCTGGCTGTGCAGCTGCTGTGGCCTCCCTCAGCGGGCAGACTTGGATGGAAGGTGTAAGGAAACCATAGGAAACACTCACTTCCACCCTTTCTCTTTCTTGTGAGGCAGCTTTTTTAATGGCTATTGTGAATGTGTCCAAAGGTAGCAAAGAGCTTGGAGGCCACTCTGCATTTCTTCTTCCTATTGCAGGTCAGCATCAGCTTCTCCCCGTGTTCCCTGCCAGTAAGTGGATGTTACTCATACTTACACAAGGAGCCTAAAAGTCAGCAGATGGAAATTATTGGAATGGAGAGAAAGGGGGACCTTGGGTGTTTTTTTTCTTGAAAGCTTGGTAGGTGCGAGCTTTGCTTCTTGCACAGTGCTGTGAGGCCATGTGGAGAACCTGCCAGTGGAGAACTTCAAAACCAGAGGAGGTTTCTGCCTGGGTCCCCGCGCTGCTCTGTTTAATGAGGCGTGCTGGCTTTTGGCAGGTTTCCCACTGGCTGCCCCTCCAGGCCACTGTCTCTCATTAGGTAGGATGTTTTTGGGCACTGGATTGAACTTGCTGGTTGGTGGTGGTCTGCTTTTTACACACTCCTCTTTACAGAGCTAGCGCCAAGCTACTAAATTATTCAGCTGGGGTTTTAATAGAAACCCCTGTGTAGGCTTAAATTGTTTCCACTCTATTTGGAGTTTCCTGCTCTGCTGGTTTTTATTTTGTCCCGTGCATGAAGGCGTGGAGGAGGGAATTCACGGGAAAGCACAGAGGCAAAGAGGAAGAATTCAGCCTGAGAGCAATAGAAAATACAGGCGAAATAAAAGGTCAGTTGGTACCGTATCCAGCTCTGATGGAGGTGATGGGGGGAAAATGCCCCCTAATCCCCGTGACAGTTCAGCAGAAACTTGTGTGTTTGTTTTCAATGCTGTTTGTAACTTAGGTTTCTCAATAAAGTATTTTCTTGCCCGACTATTTTTGACTTGACCTCTTCCCCAGGGCTTGAAAGGGACATCTGTCAGCACATACAGCTACAGCAGTTTATCCCCAGTGTCAAACCCTGCTGCCACCAGGGGGATGGCAGAGTTCTCTCTGCTGGGACCTCCCTCCTCAGCGGGGTGTTCCATTGCACCATTTCCACCCAGTCCTCCCTTGCTGCAGGCTCTCCCCTACAGACCCACAGCCCTGGACAGGGGGTCAGGATTGCACCTGCCTGTTCAGTGCTGTGTAAGTCAGGCCAGGTCAGCACCATGTGTTTTCTTAGCACTGCACTGATAAATGTGTGTTGTCTCTGATGACAGGTACAGTCACTGTCCTCCACTGGATGGGTTGACTCTATCACACAGTTCAGGAGAGGGATGTTTGAACCTGTGCTTCTTGGTAGACCATGAGTTTTCAGCATCAATTCCCTGAGGCTGTTTCATCATGAGCAGTGACCTCCTTCCACTGGGAAGGTTTGGGAAAACAGTGGTAAGAGGTGGCAGTGGGCTGAAACTGCTCAGTGTGTGTCCTCTCCTGCCCTTCACTCACAGCCACTATGGCTGTGAGTCCCAAGAGAGGGGGCTGCTTTCCACAAAGACATCCCAGTTGGAAGAGCCAGTGCACTGGAGTCACTGGGCTTGTTGAGTACAGCTACAGTGAGCCAAAGCAACCGAGATTTGAGTGTGCACTTGAGGGCTTGGAGCAGCCCTGTTACCGAGCTCTCAGAACATGTGGTACGTCTTAGGATATGTAAAACTGCTTAAACCATGTGACTGGGCTTGTGTGTAAGGCACTGGCAGCTACTGGCTGAATCCTGCCTGGAGATTGCAGGTCTGGCTGAACAGAAAAATGGGCTGTGAATTATAAAGGCTGCCTTCATCACTCAATGGCAGGAACAGCACTGCAGTTCCTGTCATTGTCATCATGCTCAAGCCATGTTTGGGTACTGACTGTGTTTAATTGCATGGCTAATTTACTTAATGTCTCTCCTGGGGTCACTTATAACACTCTTATTTTTGGGTTTCAAGGAAATTAGGGACACTAGCAATCCATTGTGGTTCTCTCAAGGCAGGAGATTTCCAGATGACAATGGTAGTAACAGCTGTGGCTCAGTTGCAGAGTAACCTGGCTAAACAGAGAAAAATGAGCACTGGCAACTGTGCTAGAGCTTAACACTTGCAAATGAACGATCTCCAGTGCCAGTATAGTTCAGGTGTAGGCAGAGGGCACGGGTTCCCTTGGTTTGGATAACTTGGAGGATGTGTGTATTGGTTTACTGGGAAACCCCTGGCAGTGCCTGTTGGCTTTCAGTCCTTCAAATGAAGAATTTTCTGATCAGATATTTAGGTATTCGGGTGGAGAACTGAGGTCCTCTTATGTCCTCCCTGGTATACACCTATGAATCATCCCATTCCATGACAGACTGGTTATGAGGAGCTCCTCTGTACCTGTCCGTTACCTCCGGTTAGTGGGGCATCTAAGGTGCTTGCTTTTGGGAAGGACAGTGTGCTGAAAGGTCTGTGGCAACAGTTGTCCTAATGAGCCTTGCTCTGCTTGCTGTTTTCACACAGATGGACCTCTCTGTGGAAACTCTTTACAGCCTCATGCAGGAGCGCCAGAAGAAGTACGCCAAGTACGCGGAGCAGATCCAGAAGGTCAACGAGATGTCTGCCATCCTGCGCCGGATCCAGATGGGCATCGACCAGACGGTGCCGCTGATGGAGCGGCTGAACAGCCTCCTGCCAGAGGGGGAGCGGCTGGAGCCCTTCTCCATGAAACCCGACCGGGAGCTGAGGTCGTAGCGCTCCGGCAGCTCCCCTCCTCACCTTCCACGCTCCACGTTCGGCACGGCCGCGCTTCCAACAGGCTGCGTTGGCAGCTGTTCGGAGCGGGCGGCGCTGCCGCCGGACTCTCTGCCAGGGCACCGGAGGAAGAGCAGCGTCAGCTGCCAGAGCCGCACAGCCAGGAATCCAGGAGCTCCCCGGAGGAGATGATTTACCGTGCTTTCATCTCCCTCCTCTTGCCCTCCTGTCTCCTTTGCCACTACACCGCCTGTGCAGACACATTTGTTTCATTGTTGTGACTAGTTGGGGTTTACAGAGGAGGAATTTCCTTTCATCTGATTTATTGTATTTTTTTTTACTAAAAAAATTCAAAGGGATATGGGGTGTGATGAACCCTCTAACATGGTTTTTGTGCCACTGGGGTTTAGACAGTTAGATAACGCTGGAAGGTATTTCTGAGATCCCCTGGCCTTGGAAATATGTGTGTTTTATAGGTGAAAGTGTGGGAGCCAGGAACTGGCTTATTAAAATCTGCTCATTATCATAATTAACATGGTTTGCATGGCAGGGTTTTGGCATGTCCTTGAGGCTTCTGTTTCTATGGGCTCCCTAATTTATGAGGCTGTAAAGGAGTAACTGTTCTAGATACGTATGTCTGTTAATGTGAAGCAAACCTTAGTGTTCCTTTCCCCTTTGCCCTGGCAATGTAAGAGTGCCTCAGCTGGTGGCATTTTGTGTCCCTCTGACAGGCACCGGTACCAACCTGCTCACTTTGCATCCCAAAGCTGGACACAAGGTGGTCTTTTTCATTGGTACACTCGAGTTACTTTGGTGCTGTCTTTTTTACCAGTGGAGTGCAGCTGCTTCTTTGCCTTCAAGTATACAAGGGTGGAGGGGAGAGACACGAGAAGTCCTTTGGCTCTTGGTGTTGGTTTAGCTGCCCTCGTGCCGGGAGCTGACGTTGGCACGCTGCTGAACGACTGAAATCATGGGGCCCTTCTCAGCCACCTGCTCCAAAGGCAGTGGGATGTTCCTGCCTCCTCCCAGGCAAGCCAAGGCTGAAGAGCCCATGAACTCCAAGGGCTGGTTTATGTCAAGAGTACAGTTCCAGTGGTGAGGACAGTCAGGGACAACCCAGCTTCCAGTACAGCACAAGGTAGGGTCACTTGCCAAAGGCAACCTGCTTCGATATGTCTTGGTACTTAAGAGCATTTATTCAGCAAAAAGTTGTCTCTGAGCACTCGGAAGTAAGAGTGCAGTAGGTTTTTGTAATAATTATTGCCTGGTGGCAAGAAGCAACAGGCTGTGCTCTTGTTGCATTCCCAAAGGCCAGGTAGTGTGAATTTTTTGCATGCAGACTGCAGCCAACTTAGATGTGCATCTGAACCACGGTGGTGGTTGGATCCCAGGGCTTGCTGAACACAATCTGAATGCAGAGTCCTGTAGAAATGAAGCCCTCTGGAGTAATGCCCTGGGAAGAGGGACTGACTGCTTCCGGGAGGGCAGGGAACTCAGCAGGAGGTTTTTTAGCAAAGGCAGCAGAGTGGGTCTCCGTGCCTGCTGCACCCACCCCAGAGGTTTTACACAGTTGAACATAAATAGGCATATGCTGTGTGTTGCACAGGATAAAACATCACAATTCCATCCTTGCTCAAGCTTTCTGCCATGTTTTACACTTTGTTAAAAGCTTACATGAGACTTAACCCATGAAAACCTGCTTGTCATGGCCATGCCCTTGTGGGTCCTCATTGTCCATCATGGAATATGCCTCTGCCTCCCACCATCAGACACACAAGAATATGGAGCTGCTTTAAATAGTGGCTGCAGCCATTTTTGTCCTCTTCGTCCAGATGATGCTGTCTGGATGTTTAAAATGTGCAACATTCAGCTGTCTGCCAGACGGGATCATGAGTGTCCCACACCCTGGTGTGCTGGAAGCCTATGCCAGTGGGAAGATCCTGACACTGGATCTCAAGGCAGATGCTCTCTCCTGTTAAGACACTTCTCTGAAGCTTGTAGACATTTGGCCTCAGGCCATTAAGTATCAGATCAAAGCCGGGCTCCCTGCAGTGCTAATGAGGGCAAAGGAAGAGTATTCCCAACTGAAGGCTGCAGGAGCAGGGCTGCAAATCAGTTCCGTCCTCATTTGCCAGAAAACACCAAGGCATTGGGCTGAGAATGGGAAAAAATGTTTGTTCGTAGGGACACTGGTCTTTAAGCTTGTGGCTCTGCTGCTGGGCCTCACAGACAGGGCTTCTTGAACAGCAAGGGCAGGTTGTGGAAGGCGTAACAACTGAATGAGAAAGAAATTAGAGCTGAAATGGGAAGGCCAGCCTTCTCCAATGCTCACACATCATCACCTTCATTCCAGAGGTGATAGTCTCTCGTATGGGTACTGTAAGAAGCATGCACCCTCAACTGTCCTTGAACGATGGTTTACAGTTTTATAAAACCTTGTCACTCTCTTCAGGAACTGTAGGTCTCTGGCCCTCCTGCTGAGGGAGTGACACGGCCTGCCGCATCTTCTTGAGCTGCTGTTTGTTGCTTGGCTGCTCCTTGTTGGCTTTGCTCCACATGCTGCTTTCAGCTTCAGCTCAGATGCGGGTGATGCTCGGGCTGAGACTGACACTTCTCTCCCATGCTGTTTAGCAGGAGTTTGGAGATGTGACTGGAATTACCTTTCTGCTTATGAATTTCCTCTTTCAAGCCAAACGCTCTTGGAGGAGGTCTCAGGTATCTTTCTCGAATGTACCAGCTGTTACTTCTACCACAAATTTAGTGCTATGAACAGGGAATAATCTGGTGTGTTCCCCTGAAACCAGACATTGTGCTTCTCTGCTTTCGGGGGTGGTGTGTGGTCTGGGGTACAGGCTAAGCTGCTTGATACGTGATCTTGTGAAAAGCTGGGGAGCAGGACAAGTCACTGGGGCTGTGGTTCCTCTCTGGCCTGAGCTGCCCTGGCCCTTCCCCTCACTCTGGTGTTGCAAGTCTCCGTTTGTGCTGCCACTGGTGCTCCTTGCATCCCACGCTGGTCTCTGTGCTAAGAGCAGGTTTGCTTTGTTGTTTCTGTTGTTGTCATTGAATGCATTGACAGGGTGCTAAAGTGCCAACCTACCTGCAGGGCAATTCCTGTGAAGATCTGCTGAGGGGGAGAGAAAAGAGTTTTTGTTTGTTTCTTTTTAAATATATGTATTTTAAATTAAATTTATTTAAATATACTTGAATATTTAAAGTGTGTTTTCCCCTCCTCTAAGCTTTTACACAGAAAGAGCAGAAATACACGTTTTCACAGGCCCATTGGTTGCATGAGCCAGCCCCTCTCTCAGACTGTGTGCCAGTAGTTTCCCGAGGTATGCTGTAACCTTCCCAAGCTGCCAGAGGGTATTTTGATTGCCAGCCTTGTGGCTGAGCACTCCGTGGTTTATGGGTGGTTACCCTGTTCAGCTTCCTACAAGCTCCATGTTCTGCAGCTCCAGCATTAAAACCTTTGGTGTGGCTCTTGTCCGAGTGTGTTGTTTCTCCAGTTGCCTTATTGCTCATTCTTCATTCCCAGTTCCCACCGCGGTGTCTGGGCAGTCCAGGCATATCTCAGCTTTATTTTGCACCCACTCTGTGCCATGGAGGTGGCTGATTTCAGCTGCCCTGGGGCTGCCTCTGCCCTGGGATTGTGAGGAAACGTCCCCAGAATGAAAATAAATGCTGGTTGGTTTTTTTTGCCCCATGCTGTCCCAGCTCTGGTTGGCACTGATGTCCAGTTTGAAGACAAGATATGAGCAATGATGCTTGGGACCCACCAGCAGTGGGGTGGCAGCTAGAGCCTCACAGAATAATCCTCCTGGGGCCTGGGGGAGGAAAGGAGCATTCAAAGGGCAATTCTCAGTGTCAGCTGCTTAAAATAATCCTTTCTGTCGTTTTAAAAGCTTTGTATTTTTACAGACGGAGAGTGAGTGCTGACCCCAGAGGGACGGTCTGGTTGACAAGGTGGTGTTAGGTTGTAGGTTGGACTTGGTGATCTCAAAGGGCTTTTCCAACATCATTAATTCCATGATCCTATGAAACACAGTGGCCTGCTGTGGGACAGTTACACAACCAGAAATAAATGGGCATGGCTGCATGTTTTGTCAAAATATTGGGTATGTGAACAGTCTTTCTGTGCAGAGAGGGATTTGAGAGAACCTCCCAGTGCAGTTAATGTGTGTATCCCAGCAAAAGGGCTTCCCTGCCCCAGGTCTGGGCAGCTGACTCGGGATGGGCATTCCAGCCCTGGAGTCTGCAGAGCACCACTGCACTTCCCTCCATGGGAAGAGGCAGCTGCCTTCTGTACTTCCAGGAGCATCTCCTGGGAACCTGGTGAGCTTAGGGAATCCCAGGATGGAGTTGGTTCCTGCAGGGAACAGGTTACTCTAACACACATTATCAGTGGTTTAGAGGCAGATAAGCACCTGCAGCACTGTTCTCATGGCATTGGGAAAGCAGAGTGGTGGTGGGCTCTCAGCTGCACAGGGGATACTGAACAAAGAAAGAGAGGCAAATTTACAGGGTTTCTTTTTGGTTTGCTGCTGTTCTGGTTTTTTTAAATGGCCTGATGCCCCAGCCTCATCGTTGCCTGTACTGTCACACTTTGGCTCTGTAAAGCAGTGGAGCATGATGAGGGTCCCTGGAAACAGCACCTGAAATCCATTCCTCAAAGTGAGCAATCCCTTCCAGCAGGACAACGCTCCAGAAGTGTTTGGCAACATTTTACATGCCAGGAAAGCAGCCCCTTCCCAGAGGGGTGGGTGTTGCAGAAGGCAAGAAATAGCTCTCTTTCCTTTTCTATTAATGGTGACTCTTATTAATATTCTTGGAAGTGCAGAATTAGCTGAAGGCTTTACTGCAGAAACACTTCAGTTTGCCTCAGAGCAACCATTTGGACCTAAGGGCCAAGGTCTTTGCAGGCAGGGTTCAAAGGGAAAGTGCTGTTGCCAGGCAAAGCTGATGCATTAAGACTGTTCTAGCTGAATTCTCAGTTGTGGGTTCGTGTGTATAATATAATAGTGGTATTATGTATGTTACACCGTCTAAAAGTGCTAGAATAACTACTTTTATCACAGATTAATAACAAATACAATTAATAACAAATAGCTAGGTGTATGGCTAGCTAATTAAAATGTCTGGCTAGGTAAGTTTGGTTGAATCACAGTAATTTTGGCTTTAAAAGGTACTAGTGTTATTAGGACCCCAGTGCTGTTCCCCTTGCTCTGGTCTTTTCATGCCCCCACTTTCTGGTAGAAGTCAGTTTATAACTTGTGCTGTGAGTCACAGCATACTGAGCACCTAGCTGATGAATACAGTAGTTCACCTAATCATCACATTCCTACTCTCTTATCCTCCCCAGCCCCCTCAAAAGCAGGGCTACCTGATCCCTGCTGGGGGGAGGTTTGCTGTGTTTTCAGTTCACTTCATTCTAGGAATGTCATTGTGATGGTTACATCAAGAACCCAGTGACCTCGGGGACCTCTTCCCAGTAATGCCAGGCAGTGAAATGAAAATTGAGTGTTGATGACATGCATGAGGCACATTTCAGTTGCCCCTTGGTTTTTGACTGGAGGTGGAGTTCGACTGTCTCTTCCCACAGCTGTCCGGTGGCAGGGCCAGGAGTGGAGGGATGGAAGGAACAGGAGCAGAGCGAGTCCTGCAAAGCAGGCAAGAGTGGTGAAAGCTGAAGTGAATGCTTCAAAAAACAGAACTTAAGGGAAGAAACAGAGCTACTGCAATCAGAAGTGGACTTTGGAGTGGGGTGAGCAGCTAAATCTTGGAAGATTGTCATGTCAGCCTGTTCTGTAGGCTAAGCAGCTGATGATGCCATTGAATTTGCATGGTTCATGTTTTCTTCTCTAAGAGCTGCTACATCTTGTTTGTAGAAAGTAAGCACAGAGACTTGCACAGGGTGTGACTGATGGTTCAGTTTCTTTTAGAGAGGCTGAAGATTTTGCATTTCCCTTTGTGGGATTGTGCCTTGATATTCTCAAAAGAGAAGGCTTCCGTTACTGCACCTGAGTTTGAAGATGCTGTTACATAAACTCGCAGCTTTGCCCTCTAAGGATACAACTGTGGCAGCTCTCTTTAATTCTAATCTATGCTATATTTGTGTGAGCCATTCTCTGAAGCAGCAAGGGGGGTGTGCTCCAACCTCAGCAAGCAGAACTTGCTTCAAGACTGACAGCATCAGTCAAAATAAGTATTTAAACGAGTAATTAAATTATTCTTCACATAAGAAGTATGGGAGGTAAGAAAAAAGCATGGGGTTCGTTCTGGGTAACTTCATCACTTTCAAATACTTGCTTCAACAAGACTGCCCCAGCTGCCTGAGGAACAGGTTACTCACAGCTGCATTGGACAGTGGAAGGTGTTAATGCAGACAAGTGCCCCTGCTGCTCTTCAACAGAGCAGAAGAAGGGAAAATTGAGGCCTAAATGGTTACTGGTGCTGTAAAATCACCACTGATTGTGACAAGTGGCCTAAAGCTGCTCCAGCCCTGTCATTCAGGAACACACCTGCAGGGACAGGCATGTTCCCTAAAGGACAAGGCCCTGCTCTCCTGGGTGCTGGGGGGAGCAGGTCCTGCTGCAGGTAAAACACTCCACAACTCCTTCCTCAGCCTTCTGTATAAACAGGTACCATTTCTGATTTTATTTCATCATAACATACAGGTAATGCTCATGACACAAGATGAGAAACTCACATCTCTCTGAACCATTTCACCAGCTTGCCATACACCAAACATGCCAAGTATTCCACACACCAAATGCCATACATTATATTCATATTGAACATGTACACATTTTTCCCTCTCGCATCCTCCACTTTGCTTTCCAGACTTCTGCAAACCATTCCAGTATTGTTCAGGGACAGGACTCTAGTTCAGGTAGGAGCCAGGGCACTACCCTGTGCAGGACATGGGTTGAGGCTTCCTCCTATGGGAACCTGCCCCCTGTAAGTACTGAGCCTACAACTTGGATTCATCCAGAACACAATGGGAATCACGAGGAGCCACAAGACCAGATTTCAGTTCCTCAGACGGCGATCAACCAAACCAACCCCAAACATACAGAGAAGGGGAGAACACACGGCTGAAGGAGCACAAAAGAGGAAGAATCTGTTTCTGCCTCTAGGGATTGATACACGTTAACTCCCATTAACTGCTTTAAATCAAAGCCATGGGCTTTTCCTGAACTGTGGCTGAGAGGAGCCCCATTCAGCTGTTTACATAGGTAGATACACACACAGCTGAAAATAGTGGTGATGTAATCACTTCCACTGGAGATGTAAACAGTGACAAGTGGCAGCATGTTCCATGGACAGCCAGCACCTGACACAGTGTCCAGGGTGATGTCAACCTGTCCCTTGCCCAGGCCCTTCATCCAGCACAAAGAGCCTCTGGGCTCAGTAACTCCTGGTGCTTCCTCTCTCTGTGCCTTTTGCACTTTTTAGGATCAAGTTAATCAATGCTGTAGCTTTCAGTGCTATTTTCAACGGTCCACTGTAGGAAATTAAAGTCACATCCTAGCCACAAAACAAAACAATGACAAAAATCTTCTCCACTTTTCAGTATAGTAAAACCTGAGATTTGAGTCACAAACTAGCTAAACTTACAGTAAAAAAACCCCAAACATAACCCAAGCTGCTGACTTGAATTAGGGCTTCAGTTTGCTGCTGACAAATTTTTTTTTAAAGCTGTTGGCCAGGGTTAATTATTTGTTACCACAATTTTCAGCTGCCTGCACTGAAATGGGACAAAACAATATAGTTTCCCCTCAATACATGTGTTCTGAGGGGTGCTGGGGAAAGCCCTGGGAGCAAGAAGGATGCAGCTTTACACAGTGGCTCTGGTACCACCCCTCGCTGACCATAAACCTGTCATGGCAACGTGCACACATAGCCCAAGGTGAGCAGCAGCCACGGTGGGAGGGGAAGCAGCTGGGTCGATGTCAAAAACATGAGAAGGGCTGTGCCTCATCTCCTGGGAAACCAGGGACGTGACACATCCTTGAGCTGGAGGTGTCTGCCCTGGGGTGCTGAGGGTGAGGACACGGTACAGCCTTGAGCGTCTGCAGTTCCACACTGGAACTGCTCAGTGAAGGACAAAAGCCCACCCCAACTCATTTTTACCTTAAAAAAACCCCCAAAACATTTGAATTGTTTTTGAGAAGTTGAATTGTAAATGGGCAAGAAAACCATGTTGTGGCCACTTGTACCAGCGACTTCTCTTGCATGTAGCCCTACCTATCAACCACTCCATTATAGCTTAGAAGCCAAAGCAGCTACCCTGCTCCCAGAAGCCAGCTTAATATCAAAAATACAAATACTGTATCAAAAGACTGGGGGAAACAGTCCTAAGTATGGTTCATTCATCTTTTAAGAATTGCTGCTGAGCCAACTGAAACACTTGTGTGTAGACAGCTTTAAAAAAAAATAATCAAACGTGGCCAGTCATTACTTGTTCACATTGCTTATGAACTGACTACCAGCATGTGGCAGCCATAAAGTTTATTTTGTGTGTTTTTGAGGTACTGGGTTTTTTTTTTCTCTGAAGCAGCTCTCTAGCGAATCACCTAAAGCCTATCCATTAGAACAATAGTTACACCAGTATTTACATTTGTCTGAACGGTGTGTTCAGACCAGCCTTGCTGTAACCGGTCCCTATGGACTTTGGAATCGCTCCCAGTCTCCTTTTCTTACAGGAAAAAGGTCTCCCTCCAGAGGTTGGCTCAGTGTCAGGGCTAAGGTGCACTGGTGAAGACGTGGGGCGTGGCAGGGGGAGAACAAAACTAGTTCTGACAGGTAGGAGCGTGGTTCAGAAGAACCAGAGAAAGGATCTGACACCAAGAGAGCTTCCTTGTTAAAAGCCACTGAAAGGATGTGCAATCCATTGCATAGAATTGCTTCCTCTGACACGGAAAGGTCTGTGAAATGTTCTGCCCTTCTCCCGGGGAGGGGAGGAGAAAAGCCCAGCAGCACACTTGGTCTCCTCGGGCAGAGGCCATTGTCACTTCCCTGCAGTACCAACCTTTCCCTGGCTCACACCGAAGCCTTCGTTTCTTCCCTCCCCGCCACGTTTTTACCCAAAGTTTCAGATTTACAGGGACCTCTCACACGCTGGGGGAGCGGCCTGGAAGGGGAAGCGGCTCTGCCACAGTCACACGAGCCTCTGCCCCTCAGGACACTTCAATGATTTCCATGCTGCCTGAAAAACTTGACTGACTGCCTACTTTGCCCAGTTCCTCTCTGGATCTGTTGTCCGCCAGGATGCTCTCCCCGAACTCCATCTGGCAGCTCCTGCGCTTGAACTGCTTCTCGAAGGAGCTCTCCTCGTGCCAGCTGCGCCGGGAGTCGCCGCGGTCGGCCTGGCGGGGCCGCCGCCGCACGGCGCCGGGCTGCTCGCAGCCTGAGGGCAGCTGGCTGCAGCTGTAGGCGGGGAAGGCGGCGCCGCCCCCGAACACCGCCGAGGCCGAGTAGAAATGCGAGGACTCGGCGGCGAAATACCAGCTGTTGGTGAGGGACGAGGGCTGCGGGGCCAGGATGTCCGAGTGCCAGCCCTTGAGGCCCAGCCCCGCGGCGGACTTGGCCAGGTGCTGCTGGCTGGTGGAGATGCCGAACACGAAGTTGGTTCTGTAGGTGTCCTCCACGCTGCCGCTGCGGTGCAGGGGGCACAGGAGCGGCCGAGGCGCGGCCGTGCTGCCGCCGGCCCGGCCCGCGTGCGGCCGTGAGGCCGGGCTGTCCAGCGGCCACGGGCCCGCGGCCTCCTGCGGCGGGGCCGCCTCCTCCTTGTCGGGGCTGCTCTCCGGGCTCTGCTCCGACACCTCCTGCACGGGGGAGAACTGGCACAGCTTGCTGCCGCCCTCCAGGGCCGCCGCGTGTTTGTAGTACTCCAGCGTGTCTTCGGAGGAGGCGAAGCCCTGCACCGATGCAGTCACGCAGCTGCTGCTCGCGGAGTAGGACACGGATTTGATATCCAAGGAAAAGGAGCGCTTCAGGCGGTTGCTGTCTTCCACCTTGTCCAGGGAGACGTGCAGCCCGTTCATGCCCTGTACCAGCGGGCCGTCCTCCGGCGGAGCCGGGTGCCCGCGGGGCGCAGAGCCACCGTCCGTGGGCTTGGGCTCCAGCAGCTCCGAGGCGGCGGACAGGCAGAGCTGGCTCGGGGAGAGGCTGCTCTGCCCCGCTTCCAGCACCTGAACGTGCTCGCTGCTCTTCTCCAAGTGCAGCAGCTTCAGCTTGCCGATGGCGCCGGGCTGATCGCTCTGGTTCTTGATCTTCTTCTCAAAGTCCAACAGCTGGCCCAGAAAGTTGAAGTTGGGAGAAATGGTTGGCCTCTTTTCTTTCACAAATCTGGTAAGAGGGGACAAACAAACCAAGAATTATTTCAAGAACCTGCTGCTCAGGTATACGATAACCCTAAACTGGGTGTTGTGAATGTCTACAGCCTATTCTTAACTTGGACTAAGGTTCAATCAAGCGTAAGTAACTCGAGGATGGAGTTTAAAAAGAGCAGTTTAAAGCAGAATAATGCTGTATGGTCTCAAGTGTCTCTATAGCTTAAAGGTGGCTGAAAAGTGTGGGGGGAAGGAAACATTTTAACTCTTCGTGATGTCCACAAGTGATTAAAGAGAATAATCTTCCTTATTTACTTCACCAGTGGGAACTTTGCTACCTTGGTTTCTGACCAGAGTCAAGAACTCCTGGAGTTTTGCAGGAACAGCACTTGAGCTTTAGCTAAGAGACCACTTCCCATGGCATACAGAGAGTGGACACCTTCCCCACTATTCCAGTGACATCACATGTTCCTGTCACCTCTCCCATGTCACTACTGCACTGGTGACCCTGTTTGTCATTGTCAGGTGAGACAGAGAGCCCCGGTATATTCTGACCTTGTCCAGCAAGTGCCAGCGATTTCTACCCCACATTATTACTGACCACTGATGTGATGATCAAAACCAGAAAGGTGCAAATGCAGCATTAAAACAAAAACACTCTCTCAAGCCCTGCAGGTGTTCAGCAGTAAAGGGTAACAGGATTGCCAAATCCCTGCAAGCGCTCACCTATTTTGGGGTGCTGTAGGATTGGCACAGGTGTGCCAATCCACTCGTGCACTGAAAGTGCAATGATACTGAAAATGTTTTGCTGAACCAGGATTCTAAATGTATGAAAGACTTGGGTCACGTGATTTCTACTATTTATTTCAAAATTAAATATAAAGACATATTTCCTACCTGTCTGATTTGCAATACAGATAAGTAAGTACTTTGCTTTTAACAGGCTGCAAAACAGAGCTGCCCAAATCCCTCCTCCTCCAGTTTCGGTTTTTGATTTTTTTTTTTAAGAAACATTCCTGGAACTATGATTAACCATATGACAAAAGAATTAACAAGGGAAGAAACCTTGAGGAGCTAAATCTAGTACAAACACACATATAATGTGTCACTGGGAAAATTAAATACTATTAAAAATAAAACCTGTCTGGGGAAGCGTACAGAAGATGAGTGTGCAGTCGTTAAAAGCAGTGTGAGAAAAATGGAAAGGTGTACTTGTGTATGTGTGTACATGCTAGCACATGAAAAATGTCAAAACTTGCATTTTTTATTACTATTTTTTTTAATTTGTGAAAGAACAAACAATACTAGGAGTAGTCAAGCTGACACTATGACCTGGAGTATCAGGTTGCACAAGCTGATAGTGGAAACTTCCACCATGAAGTGTAACACTGGCAAATGGAGAAATCTAATGAGTCTCCTCAGGAGAAATTCTTTAATTTGCCCTCTTAGCATTTGATGTGAAGGTTTTTAGCAATTTTCTCCCACGAATTCATAGTCTTTGTTCATTTTCTTCCAGTCAAAGCTAGTTGTACTTGGGTTAGTTATTTGAAGCAAGGTCCTTCTTGCCTGTGTTCTGGTAGCTTCCCCAACACTCTGTTCTCTCCCCTTTCTCCTCATCTCACTCCAAAATACTGGGCAGTCCCAAATTTAAAACTACAATTTTTAAAAATGAAAAGAGTAGGGAAAGTATGCTGGATCCCCCGACAAGTTTTAAAGTTTTGCAAGCTTTTTCAGCTCAAAATACACACTGTTTTTTCCAATTGGAAAACATGTATAATGTTTAATTCTTATGTTCATTTCTGTTAAATAGTCAATTATACAAAAGATTTTAAAAGTTTATTTCTTTGACTTTCACTTCAAGTAATAATATCACCTTTTTATTTTTGTAATAGTGTCAGACAAACATTTTATCTAATGACTTCCACTAATTCAAAGAAAAGTATTTTTCTTTTAAGCTTGGCCAACAAGAGATCCCAAACCGATGAGTGAAATGTTCTGCAGATGATTCTTACTGAGCCATATCAAACGGAATATATAAAAATATAATCTAAATTTCACAGCAGTTGCTCAGCATCTACAGTGCAAAGAGAAAAAGACCTAGTGGGATTAATCCTTCACACTCTGTTCATGCTTTTGGTTAAGATACGAACTAGAATTTAATGCAGAGATTTAATGGAGGAAATTAGAAGCTCCCTGAAGAAGTTCCCTGAAGTGTGTGCGTTTTAGAAGTGTTTAGTTCTCTACAGCTCTGCCCTCAGCCACTACAGCCTGAGAGCAGGCAGGTTTTGTCACTGAGCTCACACCTCACACAGTATCTGTCCACATCCACTGCAACTCCTGCCTGTTAGCTGTGCCTGGATAACTGAGCTTCTTAACTTTAGCTTCTTAACCAAACCAGTTTCATGGTGAGATTACTGCACACCACCAAGCTGCCAGCATGCCCTAGCAGGGAAATGTGGGAAGTGTCTAAGCACAGCAGGAGAGAGCTGCACTTCAGGCACCTCTTACACACAGTTTTTTCACTGCACACGTAACGACATTCAGCAGCTTAAAAGCAAAGTTTCTGTGGAAATCTCGCTCCACATGGCAATATCCAGTGTTCATCTCTCTGTGCTCACCCCTGTTTTAGGGATGGTGGTAGCAAACACAGGTGATTCCAAAGGGGCTCCTCTCCCCCTGCTCCAGGGCAGTTACTCAAACTGGTTCTGCATAACTCCTTACAGTGATGCACCAGCTGTGCCAGGGAGCCCATCAAAAAGAAAATCATCGTTTTCTGTGCAACACAACAAAGCAGTTGGTTAAATTAAATACAGAAGTCATGGTAAATGGCAGCCAAGCCACCTGGAGGGTAGGAAAGTGTTCACAGTCCAAGTAGAGAAAAAATGGGATCTGTAAAGGAGAAAAGGGACAGGGGTCTCTACAAATATTACCAAATGCCACGAAGACATGATACTTCAAAATACTTTCTCCTACAGTTTTTGGTTGACTTTATAGCAACAAAGAAGCTTTCTCCACCCCTGGGCATTTCACTTGCAGGCACTTCTTTGTGAGCACTACCAAACACCGAACTGCAGGAGACAGATCCAGCCCAGCATTTGTCCTAAGCGTGGCTCTAAATACCCTCAGCTGTCTTGTCAACCCTGACCACTGTGCCCTCCCTGTGGCTCACAAGATGCTGTTACACGTGTGCCATAGCTCCGTGTGTTCGTCTGTACACACAGCTGTGGTTCAGGAATGGTGCTCCCACCAAAACACTCCCAAACCATGCACTGCTCCTCTGCAGCAGCATGGAGAGGGGAACTGGAGGCACAAATGGCAAAGATCATGGGCTGAGATAAGAACAATTTACTGGAAACAGCTATGAGATAAGGAAATGAACGGTAACAGCACAACAGTAATAACACAGGGTAGAGAAAGAGGCGAATGATGCACACCGTGTGGAAACCCCAAAGTACCCGACCCTGCCCCAAAAAGGACCCTTCCCTGCTCCCAGCAGTGACAGGAGGTGGCACAAAATAACCTCCAGGTCCTGGCCATGCCCCTCCTGGCTACTGCAGAAACTAACCCTGTCCTGGCCAGAACCAGGACGAGACACATACATTGAATAGGCACTTTACATTCCATGTATTTGCCTGCTCAGATCAAAGACCATTTTGCAATGAGCAATTAATATTAGCTGTGTGATAGCCATTCAGTACCATTAATTTGTTTCTGGAGGAAACGTATGCTTAAAGCAGAAGTGTGGCCAGTGAACTACCAAATAAAATGTCTGCTTCTACCCTTGGTCACAGAACTTTTTATCACCCACCCTAAAAGCAGGCCAACAGGCACCAGAGTTAGTAGGAAGGGAAAATTTGTCCCTACCTGTAGGCTTCATCCAAGGACATATCCATTCTTTTCATGATGTATGCAATGGCAATTGTGGCAGAGCGAGATATCCCAGCTAAACAGTGCACCAACACATGGCCATTGGAGGCTTTTGCTTTTTCTGCATGGCAAGGAAATTGGTAAGTGTCAAATTCAGCAGCATCATACCAGGATGAAAAGTTTGCAAAGAAAGCAGCGTTACTGGAAATTATTCAGAGCTTCCAAATGAACTGCTAATTGCAAATCTCATGGAAGCTTGAAACAAAACTCACTTATTTTCTCTAGCACTGTGTAGTAGCATTGAGTATAGAAAAAGCATGACTACACACAGGAAACATCCTGCAGTCACAGCATACCTCATTTTAATGTGCACATAAACAGCCCTATTTAGATGTCTGGGAAAGGTGATTGTCTCTAATTTTATATACAAGTAAAAAGCAAGCATTCACGATGGAACAATTTGGCCAGTTCAAATTTGGCTAGTTCACCTCTCAAAGGTAAAGACAGAAGGTGTGTGTCCAAATTTCTAATCCACTCTCTGCAGACATATAGCAGGCATCTACCAGGCTGCCTGAAAGCAGCTCTGAAGTGTCTTTGTTCTGTAATGCTGGAACATGCAGTGGGGCAGAATCTCCCCACTTTTTGCTCCTGTGCTTATGAAGTGATGCTGACCATGTCCACAGATCCTGAGGGTATTTTCACACCACCCAGAAAGCACTCAGGGCTTCCCCAGCCAAAACAGCACAGCAGACACACAGAGCAACCCAAAAACTGTTTGAGAGAGAATTAAAATTTTCTACTCACCTATAAAATCGACTGATTTATCCAACCAAGGCAAAATTTTCTCACAAAAGCTGTCATTCACAGGCACTCTGAGGAAATGGGATTCTGGAATAAAATCCGGCTTTGGACAAGTATTGCTGGCGTTCAGGACGTAGCCAATGTCGTTCTGCTGCATCAGCTCCTAGGAAAGAGAGGAAGATTAAGCCTCGAGAAGTCAAATGGTACCTTTGGCACATTACAAAGCTAAAGACCAAACTGAAATTTGTGTTGGACTTGCTGTAGCTGTGTAAGGGACGTTCTTCTAGGAAAAAGACAACTCCGAAGCTTTGAATTCTTTTAACGACTTCGAATGAGACATCCAGTGTGTCCAAATAACATATGGACTGCAAATCCCATAAAAACAAAGTTAACAAAGAACAGAAGTAATGGCAGAATACCTTCTGCGACTCTGAAGCATCACTTCCAAGAGAATGAACTTTTTGCTACTTTGGTGTAAATTCTCAGCATGCAAGCTGACAACAAACACTTCCCACATGCAGTTTGCTGACCTGAATACGTGTTTTCCAGATCACGTATCTAGGACTGAAATTGCCCCATCACAGATATTGGTGGGAAATAGGAAATTAAATGGATGCCTCCTGCAGTCACCTCTCAAGTCCAGGAGTTTCTTATTTCTAAGGGAATGTGCAAAACTCTCTCAAAACCTCAAGGAAAGAGATGAAGATCTTGAATTAAACCATTTCCACACAGCACTGAGAGGCATTTTACAGGAGTCCTGCTCTGTGATTTACAATTTCAGTTTTCAGTCTCTAGGCCTCTTGCCTCTCAGAGAAACGTCACAGGAACAAGCAAAGACATTCTGTACATTTAAGAGTCAATTGGGCTTTTAAATAAGTCAGTTTTCATGACTGAAATAAAAGAGAGGCTCCTCTTTTCTGCATCTCATCATACTTGTGGTATTTAGAGTTGTGCAAAGTGGTTTGTGATGCAGTGGGCACTTTAGTGCAAAAACATGTGGAAGAAGTAGGGGAAAAGCAGAGGTGGCTCTACCACAAACCATCCAGTCTCCTCCAAGGAAGTGTCTTGACACAGAAAAGCAATTCAGCATGTTACAGTAATGCTTATCAAACTGCCATTGTTCAGAGAGGATCTGGCAGTGAGTGACATGCAATACTAGGCTTGGACACTACTCACACTGAACATAAACACTGGGGAGCTTTTGGCCAGATTTCGGCCAGATTTCTATGGAAACTCTTCTCTCAAAAGAAACATTAAAAAAAAGCGCCCCCCAAAATCTGATTTTAATCCTTTTGCTTTCACAGCAGATACATAACAAAGTTTGTCAATCCACAGGAGCAGCAGCATGAATGAATTCTTACACTGCAGATTTCAACTGGAGATCTACCAGTAGGAAAATACAGTCACAAAGCCAAATGGTTGATTCCTCCCCATATTTTTTCTGCAAGCATAAGAGATCTTTTAGTGAGGAGAAACAGGGATATGCTTATTTAGCAGAAGAGCCAGGACTCTTGTTCAGTCAGAGCAGTCTAAATAACACGTGATGTTGAGCACAGGTACCCCACACGCATGGCACAGTGTGTGTGGAAGGGATGAACACACACACACAGGGATATCCGTGCATCTATTAAATGCTGAGTGAGAACAAAGGGCTGCAGGGGAGAAGGGAATCCACATCAGTCACTTGAAGAGGAAAGTGCACAAAGTCCACCCAATAGTGGTTGTAAACAGGGAATTTGCATGACTTTCTGCTAGGGAGCTGATTTTTGGTGCCTGGAGCAAACTGAGCAGCTCTCCAACCTTTCCTCCGAAGTTCCTCGCATCAGCACATTCAGAGGCTGAAGGTGTGGGCACCTTCAACTAATGGACATGCATTGTGTCATAAACACACCCATCCGAGGGGAACAGGAGATGGACAGGAGATTCCTTGCAAAGCAAATCAGCAGAAATATTATTTGCAGCAATGGTCAAAATAAAAAAAAGAAAGAAAGGAAAAGGGCTGTATGTGTCAAGGTAAGTTCTCAGCCTTAGTGCTTCTTGCCCTGCTAATTTCCTGGGTCACGCTCCCAGTATAGCTCAGCTTCTCATCAACAAATTCCAGTATGTCCCTGTTTGCCCCTCTCCCTTACTTCACGTCCTCCAGCTAAGCACTGAGCTCCCTCCAGCCCTGCGTGCCTTCCACAGCTGCTGCTGTTGCACCTTCCTTGCCTGGATTTCACTCTCACACGCTGACACGCTTAAAAGCAGAAGTGCTGTAAGGAAATAAAGGAATATTAGGAATTATCCAGAGGTGAGAGGTACTGGGAATGGGATTCCTGGCACAGGGGACTAACTGGACTCCTGGTATATTATGTGTGCCAGGGAGACCCCTGATCCCCAACATTCCTGCCTCGCTGTCCTGGACCACACAGCTTTTCCCTGCCAGGATCCCAAAGCTCTTCAGCAGCTCCTGGGAAACAATTACTGGCTTTAGGTCACTGAGCTGAAATACTGACCCCAAACCAGCTCAGTCCCTGTTGTCACTGCTTGAAGGTGAGCAAGGAGCAACTGAAATATCTGGGACAAAAGCACACGCAGGGTCCTGAACTGCCACGCACAACGAGGGAGGTGGTGGAGGTCTCACTGACAAATGGACTGCCATGGTCAGGTTTGTTAAGAACATAGCTAAGGGGAGGTGATGAACTTGGAAGAATAGAAAACCTTATTATTTCTTTTAAAACATAAACACTGATGGGCTGCACAGCCCAACCATCAGCACTGCACAGTTATGCCAGGTTTTTGATGTGGGATTGATTATTCAAATGGAACAAGAAGGCTGCAGACGCCAAGTCTGAAACCTACAAGCCAAAAAAACCACCCCAAAATATTAGTGCTTGTCTTTCAGACTGAGGCTAAAGAAAGAAGTTCTGCTTCTTTCTGTTCTGAAGAATCAATCATTCCCACTGTGACATGCTCCAGTGTAATAACCATAACAGTGCCTTCATTGTGAGGCACCCAAGAGGAAGAAGTGAATTACGATGGGAGGAAGATCCAGAAATCCTAATGCTAACAACTCTGTGAAAAGAAGGTAAATGCTCTTTTGTAAGCTTATTTACACTTTATGACTTGTTTAATCTGAAAATTAATAGTACCCTCAAATGTTATTTTGTTCCAGGAAATAAAATCCATGTCTGGAAGAAAAGAAAGAGAATAGTTATGCAAGTGGGAAGGCAGAAGGTTTTACATTTTAAATGCTGGCACAAACCATGAGGTGTAAGTAGGAGGCTCGTTCAGGCCCATAACCACACCACAGATTGCTTTCTGTCACACTAATTTCAGAAATTTTCATTGTCACTCCTATGTAGGTTAGAATGCACTTTTCCTCTCTCCCACAAAGAGCAATGAAGATCTTCTGTAAAAGTAAATACTATCTTGCAATGCCACCAACCTATCACAGGAAAATAACCACAATTTATCACACCGAGACCCAAAACAAGCAAACTTTTCTCTTAGAACTCTTAGGAGGTTTTTAGCATTTCAACACTGCAAAAAATATGAATGTTTTCAAAATTAAGCATTTAGAAAGAAATCTGCAAAAAATACTACAATTCTTCTAAGACTTTCCTGAATGAATCATTAATTTTGCTGAAGGACACAAACCAAGCATTTGTGGTTGCATATCTTTCCTAAATAAAGCGTTATCAGCAGAGGTATTAATGGGAAATAGCATTAGTATTCTGAAAAGGTCATGAATACAGATTGTTCTGCAACAACAGAAGCATTTCCCTACTCAGGCACTCAGAGATAAGCTTATAACGATTCTGAAAAGATAAGCTCATCTTGATAAAACCTGATGAAAATTCACATCTTTAATTCATCAGGTCGAACAGTAGTGCTGCTTAGGAGTTTCTTGCAGATATTTTTGAGATTATTTAATTTCAGAGAAATTGGTATGTCTAGTGAATGGAAGGAATCAGGAGGACTCATAGCTTTTGAAGGCAAAAATAAGGTCAGTGTATACAACTACATCTTAATAGTTTGGGGAATCTTACTAGAATTTTTCAGCAATTTGTTTTTTTTTTTTAATCTGGATTTGAATAGAAAACAGCTATTTTAATCTTAGCAGAAAGCTGACTTCTTGTCCCAAGTAGCCCCATCAGGGCCATTACACCAGAGCATGCAAAGGTAATCACTTATCAGCTCCTGGGCTGTCCTAAAAGAGACAGCACTTGGGTACTTGCCCTTTTTTTTTAGTTTCTGGCCCTCTGCTTTCGAATGTTCTTTACTTCCCAGATTTCTTGCCATGTGTTTCTGGGCAATCAGTGTGGTAAGTCATCCTCCTTGCTCTCCCCAATGCCCCTGTGCAGGATCCAGGCTTCCCACTAGCCAAGCATGTTGCAGGAAGAGCAGCAGAGATCCATTATTCATGTTTCCAATGTGCCAGAGTGTGGCTATCATTAACTTTTAGTTAAATCCAGAAACTGATTAAACCCAGGAAACTGGGAGTTGCTGGCATTGGGGAAAACAGCAAGTGCATTCTAAGAGGTAGAAACTGTAATTTGTTCCCACAGCTTCTTAGTATTTTCCAGTATTAAAGATGGAAGCCATTTTGCATTTTCCAGAGGCAAACATGGAAACTGAAGATGTAGATAAGAGGTAGATAAGCCTCTGGCACTCAGGTCTAGTTTAGTGCAGCCAACAAGTGACGTGCCCAAGTAAGAGGAAAAGGTACAAAAAATTAGTAGATCTAAAATCAAAAGATTTGTATTTGTCCTAAAAATGGATAAGAAATCTTAGAGGTCACCAATGGAGGAACTTCCCAAAGACTGACTGTCAGGGATGACACCAGGTGGGGTAAGAACTTCCTGAGCACCTGGACAGGTGGTGTGCTCTTATTTGTGTGGTTCTCCATACGGCATGGGAAACACCGTAATCCTTGATTTTCAGTGTCAAGATCATGTGAAGAAGTACAAATCTGACCAACTCCTGGAGCCCTTGCACTAATTCTAAAATATCATCAGCTGCAGGGCTTCCTCTGACATACACTGACGTGACACCAAGACTGCAGACACACTGAAACCAAACAGCATAAAAACATCTAATACCTCATCAACTGAAAGAATTTTTTTTTTAATTACTTAGTTCCTTCTGTCTTTTGTCTGGGGACCATAAATGACTTTTGTGGTAGGAAGAGTAATACGCTGCTTTGACATCCATCCTAAGTGAATCACGTTTGAATGGCTGCCTTGCTACCTGGCAGTAAAGACAAGGAAGGTTTTAAAGGACAAAGTACATACGACGACTGCTGACTCTCCTCCATTTCTGTGCTCTCTGCTAAAGCACAATTACCTTCTCCATGATTGCTCGTGTGTCAAAAATCCTCTTAAAATAATTGCCAAAAATCTAAAAATAGCCTGTTAATGGCCAGACTAGGATGGAGTAAAAGTAGAACAAAGCAGTGAAAATTAAAATGGTCAAAGTACATAAATTTTAGCCATTTACAGGACTCCTTATGGTAGCTCCTGGCTTAAGCTTTGTACATGGATAAAAAACCATACAGATAAGCCTTGCACACAATTAGGGCAATATTCTAGGGTGAAGCACTCCTTCCCTCTTGCCCATCCATGTATTTAATTCCAGCTTATGAAGGCTGTTGGGGATTCCACTAATGAATAGGACTGTCAGAGAACATGGGAGGCAAGAGGGCACACGCAGCACAAGTTATAAAAGTTCCCTTTGAAGGGACCCAAGAAGCAGGTTGGAAGCAGTGTGAGCTGGCTCCTCATGGAGGCAAACATCTGTGGATATACACAGGAATACAGACCTATGGCAACTTGAGACAAGCTCTCTTAGACATCTGATAGTCCAGCATCCTACAAGTGCTATATTTGATAATTTTGCTGACTGTTTTAAGTATATAAAAATTTTTTTTGGCTGTTCTTTAGGAGCAGAAATTACTAAATGCACATGTACTTAGAAAGAGTAAAAGTTTCTTAATGCAGTGCTACCATAAAAGCTCATTTTAAACAACCCCACTGATTGTCCAGGTCTGAACATTTCAGTAGGTGCATGAAGATTTGTTTGCAGTAATCCCTTATTATACAATTCATGGTGTTTAAATGCTATTTTTTCCTAGCACTTGAAGGAAATACTAAAACCAGACAATCTTCCTTTGTTCTGCTGTAACCATGAATATAATTGTGTCAGCCTCCAAGACCTGCCAAAACAAACCAGTCAGAGCTGTGACAGGAAAGCACTTGACCTGCTGTCATGGCAGATGGGACAGTTTGCTGTTGGTCGATCGGTTCCTGAGGAATGTACCATATCATCTGCCCCCAGATGAAGGAGAAAGAAGCCCAGGTTTTGTATTACATGACCCACAGATTAATTACATGGTGTGTGGATCACTGGTTCTCTCATAGCTTTCCATGGCTTGTGCAGGAAGCTTTTACCTGCGTCCACTTCTGCTCTTTCACAGCTGTAACAATGCACCACGATGGAAGCTTGGAGAATGATCCCTGGAGATCAGATCCTCATTCCAGATCAGATCCTCATTCCAGTGACCCACACGGCACCCAGAATGCTCACCTTGTTGAGGACATCTCGCTGACACCCAAGGTAGAGATGAGGCAGGATTCTAGTTGGGCCAGTGTTGGAAACAGGTAGGCAGGGTTGAGAAATGCAAGTAGGGATGAGTGTGGATTTTCCTTCACAGAGACCAGGGAAAGAGCTGGAGAACTCAGCAAATCCACCTGTGAGAGTAAGAGCAGGTATTTAATTTTCCAAGTTGGTGGTGCCCGTGCCAGTTGTCGGAGAGCAGCATTTAGCATGGGGGAGGGGGAAGCACTGAGGGGCAGCAGGAAAGCCTTAGCAGAGAAACTGGACGTGTGCCTCCTCCTGAGGTCAGCTTCGTGGTTCTCCAGACAAAATGGGAAACACAGTAATCCTTGATTTTTCACTACATAGAATATGAGAAGAAATACAAATCTGTCTGTGGAACCATCCATCAGCAGCCAAGGCCTGGCTACGTATTCCCACTCTGCCTGGAACACTTATTTCTCTCCCTCCAGAGAGGGAGAGAAGAGAAAACTTCTCAGAAGTTTTTGATGCTTCTTCCCATTCTTAATATGTGGAAATGATTCTTCACAAAAACAGGTACAGCACCTACCCCACCAAGAGCAGGCACACCTTTTAGTCTCCACCCCAGCAAGATGCTTTCTAGACACTTCCTTCTCCTGTATCAGGTTTATACTGAGAACTCATAAGGAAAAAGACATATTTACTCAATTTGGTAAAAGCATTAATATGCATTTAGTAAATCTTGCTTTTAAAATCCTACAGTACTAATTAGAATCCCACAGTACTATTTTGTGTGCTGCTCCACAATTAATGTATTTCATCCAGGACACTGGAAGAAGTTTCATCTTTCAAAACCACACCAAGCCAAGGCTTCTCCATCTCGAGTGGGGGAGGTGAGGAAGAGGGAAGACTTGCAAAGCACAGTGAAAATCCCCAGCTCTTTCCTCCCAGATGAACAGAGTTTCAACTGAAGGAAGAGTAATTATAACCTGTTCAGAACGAAGCACCTTTTTATCATCAAGGAATTGAAGCAGTGACGTGCTGAGTCTGCCAAATGCTGTGTTCACTATGATTACAGTTTGAAGATGTGAATTAAAATTACTCAGGAATAAGCTAATGTACTGTTTTGCCAGGGCTTGCATTACCATTGCCTGAATTACGCCTATTCTTTAGATTTTAAAATCTGTACCATTAGTAAATGTAGAAACACCAAGGCAATAATGTGTAACAAGCCATTTTATCTAATAAAAAAAGCCAGCAAGCAGATTCTAGAGCAAACATTTCATGAACAGCAATTCCTGCTCATTCTCCTGAATAAATAAATAAAGAAATAATAAATAAATAACTTGTCTATTTTGTTAGACAAGCTAAGGCACTGCCCATCAGGAGCACAGGTCCTGCTTGTTCCATTGAATGAGAGGAAGAGTTTGCAAAACAATTCTCTCACATACTTGCTAAATTTTTTTCTGTACGGCCTAATGTTTTCCTTCCTGTTATAGGAAGCATTCCTTGAATTTATAGCCATTCTATACCTCTGAGATTGAATTCAAGCAGTTATTTGAGAGGGTGGTGAAGAAGAGGAAATCAAATATTGGCCTTGGTTTCATTTGCTTATGCTTTATTTATTGGGAACATTGTTGGCTGCTTTCTGGATCCTCTCACCGACATAGCTGGAAATAGAGAAGTCCTTACAAAGAAGCTGCACAAGCAAGGATTTTACATCTGTGCTTTCTTTGCAAAGACTACATGGGAAAAGTTCAGCAAAAAAGGTTTCTTCCCAACTACCTATGGATTGGTCTAATTTCTGTGTGAAACCTGTGACAAGAAATTAAGCAAGAAGCGAATGTGCGAAACACCTGAGATTTTGGGAGATGGAACCCATGCTCTGTCATCATCCGTGTAAGGAGAAATCTTTTATTTGATTTTTATTCCAGGACTCCATCAAGGCCGGTTGAAATGATTCAAAATTAGATGCTTCAACACTTCCTCTAGGGGATTAATCCTTTCCAAGTCACATTTCTTCTCTTCTTCTCTTGCTTTCCTAGTAACACGTTGCTTCAGTACCTTTACAACATGAATGACACTCACAAAACTCTCAAATCTCTAAAGTCTGACATTACATTGCCTGCCTTTACGAGCATCAAGTGAACCCTCCCTTCCTTTGAGTCTATCTTAACCTGGTGTTAGTAGTGTCTGTACTGAACTGACTTGAGAAAGCAAGAAACCAGTGATTTGTTTCAAATATTAAGCTGTCTTCTCTGCCATCCTCTGTGACCAGGTTTTCCAAAGGTTAGTAGCTTTTCAACGAATCTGGCTTTGATTTATGGCACTTCCCAATACGAAAAACTCATTCTAGGTCAGTTTGTGGGGAAAAATTGCTTTAAAAACCCACAAGCAAGCAAACCCCATACCAACAAAACACACTCACATATGCATCCTGCTTAAGTACCAATTTCTGTAAGTGCCACAAACTGTCAGGGGCCTGGAACAACAGCATCCACAGGTACGATCACTGAGCTGTTGTGGCATTATGAGACTCATTTCTGTTCAAAAGAACTGTACTCATCACTATTTGCTTGCACTAACTTACAAAATGTACCTACTTTTAAAATAGGTAGGAAATGTATTAAAAAAAAAACCCTCACCACCTAAAGATGTGTAGAGAAAATGGATTTATTTCAAATGTCTCTTGTTTTCTAACACAGATGATGGCTGCCCAGAGTCCCCAAAGCTATGACCAGTCTACATGAGCAGCCTCTTAGGAGAGAAGTGTTTGAAGCACTCAGACCACCTGTACACTTCTGCTGTTAATGAGCAGTTTTCAAAAAATAAACCTTAAACACTTGGAAAATTAATTTAGTCTACAGGTAGGAATGCAGACCAGAAAATTGAGCCTGAAAAGAAGAATGGGACAGGTTTTGTTTCAAATTCCGTAATTTGGGGATGACCTTTGCAAGAAGGCAATTTTTTTTCTTTAAATCTCATTACCTACCTCAGTTGGAACAGGGCCATTGGCAACACTGTGCAGTTTGTTTTAATTAGAGAAAATACACTTTTCTTCTGGAGCTAGTTTCTAAATAACTCCCTTTCTCCCACCACTACTCCAGCCTCATGTGAATCATAAATCAATTGCAAGAGCATGAAACTATGGGGGGGAGAAAGAAAAAATCTACAGATCATTAACAGAGCTACTGGGGTTAATAGAGTTTCACTGAATTCTTTGATAAATGTCACTGGGCCTTGGAAATAGATGACTGACAAATAACTCCAAAATACTCTCTCCTCAGTAGCTCTGAAGCACACAGGTTTTCTGTATGCTTGGTGGTAAGCTGAGCTGAAACAGCTCTCTTGACATTCAGCAGGATGTCTCTACAAAACCATGTCAAGATGCCAAAAGCTGTCAGTGGTTTTGCAGCCCCTGTGTGTGGCAGACAACCCAACACCTCTCAGTCCTTAAAGCAAAGTGTTTCTTGCTTACAAGCCTCCACATCCATTAGCAGAAATCTGGCAAGACCCAGTAAAGTACTTGATTGCCCTGTTGCTATGGTTCTGCAAAGTGGTGACTACAGACTTCCCTTTGATCAAGGCTTCCCTAGCCACAGCTGGGATCATAAAGGTATGATTTCTATGGGAATCTTGGTATCAGAAGTGTCAGCTCCCTTCTCAGCCAACTCAGGAAACAAAATAGGGCCAAACCCAGAAGGGATGAAAAAAGTTCCAGCAAAATTCTGCGGTAAAAGTTATTCCTCCTTATAGACTCACTGCATAAGTCCTTATATAAATAGAACTCCCAATTAACTTTGCTAGAAACAGGAAGAGGCAGGGAAAGAATATGGGATCAGGTGACAACAAATGATAGAGAAATTTTGTTGATTTGGGAAGAGCTTCCTTTCACTGAGGGAATGGAATCCATCCAGATCCTGATGATTACTTAGTTTAACTACCACTAAACATAAATCATACATTAATCTAGAGGAATGACTCCTGAGAAGCACAGGCACTTACAGCAGCTCATTTCTCTGTGTTCTGTGGGAACAGAGCAGGAGCATTCTAGTGCTGCCAGCTGTCCTGCTGCAATCTGGGACAGAGCTCTGCAAACCACTCTGCAGGTTTGCAAATGAAAGCTCAGCTAAGCCCAAAGGTCTCGATTTGAGCACTTAGTAAAAAGTTGTAAAGTGCAGATCATATTTCATTGTTTTTATCCAATATTTAATAAAACCTTTCCAGTTAAATGACACCGTAACAGGACAGGTGGATGTTTCTTATGTTCATTCCAGGTTAAACTGATTTCTCTTCTTCCCCTATGTCTTTATATTTCCTTCAATGGGATGTCAAACCATTCAGAGATGTGACCAAAATCAGACAAGACAAATTTGCAGGGAACATACTAATTTGGCCCAGGGAAGAGCAAAAAGGTTAAACAGAAGCACCAATTACTAAAAAATCAGTTTTCAAAATGAGAGCATCGTTGTTCATTCACATCACAGAGCACAGATGCGCTCTCATATGTATTTCTAATATATAGGAAAAAAAATTCAATCAGGAGGCAATCCTAATATCTCTTTATCGCTGCTCATAACATTACTGTTGAAACAGACAGTTCTGTAATTCCTTTTCATCCTCAAGTGTCTGCAGAGATGTGCACCAGAATTTTTATCCTTAATCATCTAGAGAGAGCTGCTCTTGCTAATCAGGCATGTGCACACTGCCAAAGCACATAAAGGAATAGAGATCTGACTGTGCTGCAGAGACAAGGTGGGCTAAGTTTGGCTGTGAAACTGAAGAGCAGCAGCTGAGGTGCCACTCTGAGTTCCCTCACAGCTCTGCAGGGAAAGGGAAAGATGAAAAGAGGGGACCTTATCATTAGGTGTAACTTGTTTTTTCTGTGTAACTGTCCAAATATGGAGACAACTCCTACAAACGTGAGAGCTCCATGCATACACAAATCCTAACAGTTAAAAACTTAGAAACAAGCTTAAAGACAATGCATTCGTGCTGTAAGGATTTTGTACTATTTCTTTGTAAATGCAGCCATGAAACCTAAGTAGGAATGAAAGGAAGGTGAGAAAATAGGTGTTCATATCACTTCACACCTTTGCAGTGAGCCTGGTCAGCTACAGCTCGATGGGAGAACCCCAGCAATCGCTTCTAAGCCCCAGAGCCCGGCAGCGTGGCCAAGGCAGAGGGGAGAGGAGATTCAGCTGGAGAAGAGGTGGTAACCAGGATGAAAGTCTCTGGCACCTTCTCCAACTAATGGATACCAATTCCAAAGACCAGAGGAGCACCTTTCCACTTTCAGACTACACAAACCTGTTTTTCATCCAAGTAACGGAGAGGCTGCAGAACCAAAGAATCCCACCTGCCACCAGTGCCCATCTCACAGAAGATCCTTGGGAACTATTCCAGCCTGAGCTCCCTGGTCACACCAGCAACTCCACTCCCAGCTCAGCTTTTCAGGAAGAGACACTAATTTGAGGCTCTGCATTGTACCAGTGCTCATTTCATACAGCTCACAAGAACTTCCATTATTTTTTTTATTTAATTACTCCTTTTGTCAAGCCTTATTGAAGCTGACCAATGAGCTTTTGAAACATCTTTTGTGGGTGACAGCAGAGACACAGACAACATGGCAACTCCTATGAGCTTGGCTTCCCTAAAGCTCCAGGCTAAGAAAAGCCTAGGAAGTGTTTAATACAACATCCCTGCAGCTCCAGCTGGCCCTGCAGCTCCATGTGCCTCACCCAGGAGGCACAGAAAGATCCTGTCTGGTGCTCCTGATGGAGATGTAAGAGACAGTGGATGTGTCCTTTTTTCACATGGAGTCTGCTAGAAGAGACCACAGACAAAGCACACTGGTAACACAACAAACTTTGGCATTTTTCTTAAGTGCCATTCAAATCAGATACTGCTCCTTTCCCCCCTGCTTTGGATTCTGACTGTTCTGAAAAAGCCAAAGGGAGAAACTGGTTCTCTTCAATGAATTCTTGAAAACAGACTAGAAGCTACTTCCTTCCTTTTCCCACAAGACCTAATTGTCTGCCAGTACACCAGTGTTAATTCAGCATCAAACATCATTATTTTAAAGCAGGGAGTGGAAGAGGTCTGAGACCCAAGTGATGAGTCAGAAAACCAAAGACTACATGCATGTACTAGGACAGCATTGCAAGAGGGAGACTTTGAAGCTTGTGGATTTAACAGACAATTCCACCTTTATTAAATCCAGAATTTGCTTCTTCATTAAGGACACTAATTATTCATAATTTTATATAACCACATACTAATAAATATTATATTGCTATCCCTTTTTTAAAAGGAGTATTACTACCCTCCTTTGTTTTTCCCGTTTTCATTTAATTTTCCCTTTTAAAGGAAATAGAGAATAAAAAAGCAGGAAAATTTGCAACTACCTCCAAAACATAATATTTAGGCCCTATGATTCTAAGTAAGCCTCACCAAACGCCTGCATTCACACCAAAGGTATGCAGTGGAGTAACTCATGTTTAGCTTTTGGTGTTTTTATTCCTCTTCTAAACAGCAATTTAGAATTTGTTACTGTAAATACTGATTAGTGCCAAGCCAGTAAGGTAACATTACCGAAAACTAGGCTAAAAAAAATAAATCAAATAGCACTATAGCAAAGACAAAATATACAGACCCTGAAGTTTTAGGTTTGCTTTGCCTGAGTGGCTCCTCGTGCTCTTTCCCAGTCACACTCCCATCGAACATTAACGTGTTTATCTAAAAGCTGCAGTATAGATTTTTTCCCTTGCCGTAAGGAAGGAAAGCTGTAAACTTTCTGACTCACAAGTTTTATGAATCTGCAATGTTTCCACTCTGTTTAAACGAGCTGCAGACCTCCACAGGCCATTACAGTTCCCGCATTCCAGCTCCGCTCCGCAGGGACCCGTGCCATTTTCCATTACATAAGCTCAGGCTGGAGAGCCCCGTCGGGAGGGCTCCCATCCCATTCCTGTCCCCCCCTCCTCAGCCACGGGGAGTGCTTCCACAGGATCCAAGGTTTCACAGTTTGGGAAAGCCAGGGGTGTTTTTATTCCGGTGGCGTTCAGAAAGTGGCTCCGTTATTCCAGGTGTTTTACAAGCACAGTAGCAAGGGAAGTTCTTTGCCCTGGAGGGTTTCTGCCTTGGGTAAGACAAGGTTAATAGGCAGGTTAAGCAAACAAGGAAGGGGAGATGTGTGAGAATGGGGTCAAGCTTCCCATCCCACCCAAGTGCCATATTCCAAGTGGCACGACAAGTACAAAGAGCAGAGTGGACACCCACGCTCGCCCTTTCTGCCTTTAAGGAAAAAAAAAAACCCAAAAAACCTTCACCATAATTTCAGTCAATTAAGTTTCACAAGCATCCAGAGGTATCCAAAACAAAAGCAAACTTAACAAGTTATTCTTGGGTTTGAGAAATGTTATGCGAGCTCTACTCCAGTCAAACCTTGCTCTCTCTCAAAAGACAGCAAGTGGATACACATATGAAAGTAATAAACCCTACTCCCATTCTTCCAAGTGCTTAAAACAATTATGGCACTAAATGAACACTGAAAATTGCATTTTAAGTAGAGAGGGTGGGAGGATATTCACAGAGGCCTGGCTGTAGCCAAGGGCACTAGCTTTTCTAAGCTCTCTTAAAAATTGATGGAGAGCAAGACTTTTCAAGAGGGTGATTCAGAGCTAAGCTCCTCTTTCACTCTCATGTCCTCCCCACCAACACTGGCTGTACTCCATGGGTTATGGGACCACTTGGGGAATACTGCATTCCTTCAGCAAGATTTTTTCCTCACTCCATGGAGACTTCCTTCTAATGGAATCACCCAGTGGGAATATCAGGAAAGCTGGCATCATTGTGTAACAATCTCTCCTCCTCCAAACACTGGCAGGATATTTAACAGCTCATTCTCACCATACTACTTTCAATTCGAAGATAACCTGATTATTTTAATTGATGACCACCATTTTAAGGTGTGCTGGGGTACTCTGCAAAGACTTGTATGTAGGAGACACTCAGAACTTCAGTCAGCCACAACTGAAAGTTATGAAGCTCCAAATCCAAGTGTTAAAAGGTGTCAGGATGTTTGCCAGGACTTATCAAACCTTGTGCCTTCTTTCAGTCCACACTGAACCCCATGACACCCCCTTACTTGACATATGGGACTGCAGAAACTGGGAATAAAGTCCTGTCTCACAGCCCTGGTCCCTTCAGCACATGGAAATGATCAGCTCTACCTACAGGAGAATATTCTTCAGATTTCCTGCTCGCCTGCCACAAGGAATGTTTCTTCTGGAGTTAAAGCAGGGAGAATGCACTGGGCTTTTCTTATCCAGCTTTTCTTTAGGCAAGTAAGACAACACAATGGTGAATGTACCCTAGAGATACTTCAGTATTTTTATACTAAAGATTTCTTTAAATGGGCTTCCAATTTCATCTATTTCTAAAACAAATGGCAGGATAAAGAAGACTAAAGATGAGTTCCTGACTTGCTTCCTTCTCCTTGGATCCTCCATGCAAGTCTTTTGTTTGGTACATACAGTTTGTTAGGTGAGGGACAGGTCAGGGGAAACAAGGAATTGGGAAGTTTCAGCAAAAACACACCTTTTGCCACATTCCCTGGGTAATCACTCACTGCTTTGTTTCCAGGACCTTTGTCCAGTCTCGCTGAACTCATTCTGTTTGCTGTTTCTTTACAAACTCATTCTGCCTAGGATGTCATTCAGTGTCCACTGCGTATGACCCCAACATTTGTCACTGACTGGAAAAGCAATAATTTATTTATTTATTTATTTATTTCTCCTTATTACTCCTCTGTGCTCTGCAGGAGTTTACTGGAGAGCTCTTGTGAAGGGAGAATCCACTACATCACATTACTACTGGTATTTTTCATAGGCAGAAGAGGTTACAGGGCAATTCCCCACCAACCATTGTTTTGAGTATGCCTCATACAGTGTTTCAGTGTTAGGCTATCACAATTTTTAATCACAGTTTGTATATACAGAAAAGTTCTGTTTTGTTTTCTTTCTATTTTTTCAGAAAGCCTTCTGTTTAGATTGAGTGTTTTGTACAAAAAAAGTTAAAAAAAAATCAACACAAAATGAAAAGCTGCGCTTCATCTTCTTCACAGGAAACATTTGAAATGAAGACATCGTGAAGACATCTGCGCTTGCATGAGCAGAACTAAGCCAGATTAAAGGCAGGGAAGAACAAGTATTTAAGAAAAGTAGAATATGAATGCTTCCATTCACATAGTGGAATAGAATTTAATCAAGACTCTTGATGTTTACTGCCTTAATAATGATCATTCAAGCAAAAATCACTGGTCTCCTGTTTCTGCAGAGCAAGCAGGAAAATCATAACACTATTAACTAGGAAAAGGACTCCATGCAAGTAAAACCAATTCTCAGCCTACGAGAAGGAATCAAGTGACATCCCTGTGTTTAAATCTTACTTAACTCAGAGGAGTAGATGCCATGATGGGAATAGAATTAAGCCCTTGGTGTCCACATTTCAGTATTTTGTGCTCTGTTAAAAATTAAGAACCAAACTGAATATTTAAATTCCCGAAAACATTCCTCATCAGATTATAAATATTTTTATGAGGTTATATCAAGATCTTAAACTAATTGGTAAGGGTTCCTTTGAGGTCTTTACAATAGTTACTTCAATGAAAAACAACCTCCAGGGCAGAGAATACCTTTATGCACAACCTAAATAAAAAACCACCTCAACTGAGTGCTCACTCATGGGTGGTTTCAAGAAGAACAGAGGCAGGAATTTCAGATATTCCTTAATTGCTCCTTATTCTATCCCAACAAAAAATATTTTCCTAC
The DNA here is from genome assembly GCA_013397055.1 of Pachycephala philippinensis. Lineage (NCBI taxonomy): Eukaryota > Metazoa > Chordata > Aves > Passeriformes > Pachycephala > Pachycephala philippinensis. Next base: position 1,101,026 of record VWZT01009981.1, read on the forward strand.
CCCAAAATGTTTATTTAAGGTCACTATTTTAAATAAACCAGATTTAGTGGCATAGGGAAAACTCAGGTCCAAAGGTTTTTCTTTTTACACAGTGACTGACCCCTGCCCTCATTATAGGCCATAAACATTTATGAGAGTTCGTCATCAGCTTGCTGAGACAACATATTTTATCTAGTTTCCTACAGCCACATATCAATAAACTCCAAGGAGCTTTTTGTAGGACTGAATCTGCCCAATTCTCCTTCACCCCATATCCCAAAAGGTTTCTTGTGTGTGCACTTGAGTAGCTAGATTTTTAACAGATGTAAAAAATAAGCACATGAAATAAGCACTTGACTGTAATAGATCAGTAGTAAATAATTTCCTTATATTTCCCTTTTGTTCTTATCCTCCTCTACCACTGGTTTTAAAGCCATCAGTTGTTTCTGCATTCATAAATACCCCCATCCTAGCTATGTAAACAAATAAAAGAGGAAATTCTCAAAACTGATCTTTGCTAAGAGAAATCCATTTGACACACTAAAATAAAAGTCCTGCTTTTTATAAGAAGGATTTTGACGCGTGAGATTCCCAAACTAACCCTTACCAGCTGCGTGCGGCTAAATTCACCTCAGCTCATGTGCACTGCTATCTTGTTTGTGGTTTAGGTAACATTTTCATCTTGAACAGACAACTACCACATGCTGGAAATGAAAACAAAACAAACCTATTTCTCACAGTATCATTATGATACTTGCAACACGGGGGAGCTGGGAACACTCCCTGCCTGCTCCTGTCCATTCCTACGAGAGCCATGGGCAAGGCTGAGAGTGGAGACTCTCCAAGCACTTCTTCCAGAGGCTCCAGCAGATGAGACAGAGGATCAAAGCCACATCTCACACAAGTGAGGAACAGTGTAAGGAAGGGACCTTCATGATACTTTCCTGTGCTTGGCCCCTCCCCAACACCTCCCTGCCATAACATCTAATTCTCAGCTGTAAGAGAGTTGTTTCTGTTTCCATCATGGAAATTAACTTGTGGATAGTCTGATTCCTGCCTGGAGCTGTAATCTGCTTCAGGTTATTAAAACACCCCTCAGGACAGCTAAGCAGAGTTGGGAATTAGAACAATAAAAGAATTTCTGAGGAGATACACACTGCTTCTAGACTGGCTTATTTTTTAAATAACAATTTTCAGTTTAAGAGAGTATTAACCACTTATTTCAGCACTCTTGCATTAAGCATTTACCATGCCTGGACACGACACAATTACTGGGTGGCTCATATGTAAGAAGAGTTACTTAATCTAATACTGTAGTCTACCATCCACAGGTGTAATTCTTACCTAGACAGCAAAGGAAACAAAATCACCAACCCTAGCCAAAGCAGAACCCCCCTTGGCTTACTGTAAGTAAAGCTCACATGAGCACCAAACTCATGCCCAGGTGCAGAAATTACTCATTTTCTCTGTAATCACTTTCAAAACAAGCTGAGAAAAGTTCTCTCTGTACCACAACCTCTCAACTTCCATCTGAAGTCACTACAAACTGTAGTGAAACCCTGTTGTTAAGAGGAAGCATCTCTCCGTAGTTATTTCCTTTCTCTCACCATTATTCAGTCCCTGTATTTCATCATTTCTCAGAGACTAGGTGTACACTTCATTAGATCACTGATCCAGTCACTGCAATGGATTTCCTACTTATATTCATCATTCCCTCTTCTTTCAGCCTTGGATCTACTTCATGCCCCTCCTTGCTCCTTCTTGTGAACACTGTCTACTGTTCCATGACAGAAATAATGACACAAGCACACGCTGAGACCAGCAAATCCTGTATTATAAGGAATTGAATTTCTATAGGTGCTTTGACCTGGGATTTAAAACAAAAAACAGAACAAGCAAGCAAACAAACAAAAAAAAAAAAGAAAAAAGAAAAAAGAAAAAGAAGGAGGACAAAGGAAAATACCTGAATAAAGTGCTACCACTTAAGGAGCTGAAGTTTAAAATGTCACACAAACTAATCTCCATAGCTGTGGGAGATCATTTCCTTTGTTCTTATTTTAGTAATTACAGATTCAGTACAGAAGAGATTTTCTTCCTACCATGTACAATACTTAAAAAACCAGGGAAGCCCATTTCTGTCACTATTTTTTGACCCTTAAGTGGAAGACATATGCATCTAAAAACCTCTGCATTGCTCCATTTCCATTTACACAGAGCAATGGTGTAATACATCCCCGTAAGATGTAATTTCTAAGCACTGCATGTATTATGAATGTCACTATATGCAAAAAGAACTACAGAAAAGTCTCTGCTGTAACTGAAGTTTATACCAGCACTTGCAAAACTGTACAGGTCTGCTATACCAAGAGCATTTTCTTTCTTCTCTTTATTCAGGTATTTCAGAGGTTTCTTTTGGTACATGTCACCCGAAAGGGGTTTCTTTCATTACATCTTACCTGCAAGCAGATACACAGAGCTGAAATTCTTCTCCAGTTTGCCCAGGAGCACAGTGAGAAAGCAGTCAGATGAGAGAGAGGTCACATCTTTAGAGCTTTGGTCATACACCACCACTTCCTGCTTGCAGTCAATTTCAATCTGAAACACAAGGAACTCGGAGTAAAACAGGAAGGAGGAAGATGATTAAAAGCACCACATTATCTCCTCCATCAGGGTTCCCACACAGCTGCTACAACAGCAGTTCAGATATATAGATTTCTTATGCACCTGTTCACTAAACAGTTTTTATTTTATACTTCATAAGCCTCTCAGTTTTAATTCCCTGGAGAGTTTGTAAACTGATTATTTGCTGCATGTTGAAGCCCACTTCAAACATTTCTATCATTAGGTAATTTTATGTCACTTGTGAAATGTTCTACCTTCAGCTAGGCTGGTGGATTTGTTTAAAAGCTGAGCTTTTTAGAAGGTGGCCCTGCCTCACTTTAGGCTTCTGAGGGTTTTGTACATAAACAATAAAGGGACCTTAAACTGCCTCTAAGCCACACACATTTTGGTTACCTGCACAACTTTATATACAAAATATGCTTTAGATAATAAAAATAAAAAGCTTCATTTTCAATATATCAAAGCAAGAATGTAGTAGATTATTTTTATACCCAAAACATGTGAAACAAGTATCAGTGGATAAAAAACCCCAACATCCCCTGCACACACACACAGATACACATTAATGTTAAACAGCATAGCTATTTTCTTTTCACTGATAGCACTATTTGGAGAAAACCACACCCCTCCTCCCAAATAAACAAACAACAAAACAAACACCAAAATCCCTCAAAGTGCTCCCATGAAAAGCCCCTTAAACAGCAAGTAGGAGCCAGGACTGACAGAGACAATTTCTCTGCAAACCAAATGACCACTTGCTAAGCAAGCCCCACCACCACAGACCCCAAAGAATCCTTCAAAGTTTAGGAGAGAATGTTTCCTGCCGTAATTACATACATTGGAGAGACTGTGCTTTGCAAGACACACAAGAACCCTGAGAACATTCTTTCTGAGTAATTTCTAAATCCCTCCCCTTTACTCTGTCACTGATTCCACAAAGAATCCCAATGATGAACTCAATAGTAACCAATACCCTCTTCAATCAGGTAACATTTCAGCTAAACTCAGTCCTCTAATCTTGTTTGGTTTTGGTTGTTTGGTTTTTTTTTCATGAAATACCTAAGGAAAAATCATTACAAATTGCTTGCCAGCCACTCCTTTAAACAAATACAAGGCATAAGAGGAAAATGACCCCTACCTTGTGTTTTGCTGAATGCTGAATGAGCTCTGTAATCAAAACTTTGTCCTGCTGCAGCCTCCGCTTCATGAGCTTGGAGCAGTTGATGTTGATGGCATCCAGGATGTGGGATGTGTTGTATTCCACAAAGGGGCGGCTATCAATCAGCAGCAACTTCTCTGTCCCGCTCTCCAGCAAAGCCACCAACTTCTCGGCGACAATGAGTTGGGTCCTGATCATCTCATCGGCCATGACAACAACAAGGCCTCTTTCCCCACCTCCCTCTCTAATTTGCTGCGATGATGTAATGGCTGTGTACTCAAAGGCTTAGCCACACCATTGTACTAGAAGTGTATGAGGTCATGCTGGTAGTGACTGGCAAAAGAAAAGTTAAATCCATTTTCAGAAAGAGCTCTTGGACTGAATGTCTCCTCCTGCTTCCAGTTGATGTACAAAGGGTTGGCTCCACAAAGCAGCCCCTCACGTCTGATTCATTGGGAGATGACTATGGAGTAGCCATTTCACAATTCACACAAAAGATGCTTTCTGGCTGCTGCTGCATTACATCATTCTTTACCTTTGCTCCCACCCATCAGCTTTACACCAGACTGAGAGCCTGTAAGAAGGGGAAGATGAAAAAAACAAAAAACACAAAGCAGATGAGGCCATGAAACTTCACAGAACAAAAACATTCAACTCTGAGGCTTAGCTGTACAGTGGGCCATGCCATGTAATAAACACATTCCTGAGGAGTTCTCCTCTCTGCTGGATGTGCCAAACACCTAGAGAGAGCATTGGCAACTACAGGCTCTGAATCTATTCCAACGATCTTGCCTGGACAATTATCTTGTATTTCAGGCAACAAACCCTGCCTTAATTGCAGACTTTTGTTGCCACTAGCTCTGCCTCTTCACAAGACTTTGTTAGAACATAATTAAGAGATACTGCCCTAAATCATGGTATTCCTTTCAATAGCAAAACTATTTCAATGCATTTCAGCACTTCACCACTTAGTAAGAAGCTGTAAAATTAGTTTTTTAAACATTTAAACATTTTAAACATCCAACATTTTTAAAGTTTAATGCCTTGGAAAATATTTCACAGAACAGCACTGCAAGCTGGGGAACTGAAACTACACAAAAGAAAGGACCAAACTTACATCCACCTCTCTGAAGAAAATGCTTGAATAGAAACCAGGACAAGATGCCACATCAGGACACAAGCATTTTATTTGAATTAATCACCAGAGATGGACGAGGTCTCACACTACTGGAAGGTAAAGCAATGAGCACTCTTCTGTTCTTCCTGGAGCTGTGTGATGCTTATGTGAAGTGTGTAACACCCAGCACTCATGCTAAATAATCTCTGAAACAAACTATACTTCTCTAAAATTAGATCCTGACAGCATCTGAACAACATCAGCTGAAACAGCAGCAGCAGAGCAGTAAAACCAACTGACACGTTTGACCCCTTATCTGTACCACTGCCTCACAGTTGCCCTTAGGCTCTTCAGAGTCTCCCAAAACACGGTCTGATGGCACAAGTCCTTGTAGCAACACTCCTCAGAAAGGAGCCACCATGGGGCTGTGTCCTTCAGGGATTTAGCTCACATTTGAACTTACATTTTATGGTGTTGACTTGCTGCTTCCATTTGAAATGTTTGTTATTTATCCTAACTGCAAGAGAAGTAATGAATTCAATCTATCGATAGATTATTAGAAGCCATGTTATACCAACAGGCCAGCTGCATTTGGCAGTGGGAAATCCCAGGTCTGAAGATGTTTCACTCTTTAGATATATTGTACAAATCTACATTTACAAAATCTTAGGCAAAATAAATTGTGCAAAAAGTACAAACTTCACCTTAACAACTCAAAAGAGGAAACTGGAAGTTGTTTCATGAGTTTCATGTGTCAATACATGACAGAGACAGACATTAGGTTGACAAAATGTGATTTTCCATTTGTCCTGACTTTAGTGCTGTTGTGACAGTGCTGTTAAGCTTGCCCAGATAAATGGAAGCACATAGCAGTGAAATGCATATTGCTCTAAACTACAGAAAAAATACTGGAAAATATACTATAGCAAGTCTTGAATGTTTTAAAGAACGTCGCTGGCAGGTGTGCTCCCCCTCATAGTCCCAGGAAGGTATCAAAAGACACTTGATTATCAAAATGACATTTTGCAGGGCGGGAGGAGGAAACTTGATAGTTAGGTCAATCTCCCCCCTCCCCACCCCCCAGGTGAACAGTATTCTAGAATTTTTTAAATTTCTTTTAACATGTCCTGTCACAAATTTTGATTCTCTTTTATTCACATCAAAGGTTGCCAGATACCAAATCCACTGAACTCAATGAAAACTTTTCCACTGGCTCTAGTGGGAATTGGCTCCAGCTCCTTTGTAAGCTAAACAGTTTGTTCGTGAACTAGACAGTTTGTTTTGATGGATAAATTGCTGACTTAAAGTCCAAGTAATAAAAAGAAAATAAAGCAGCTTAGAACTCTAAACCAGATGCTGTTAGAAATACTTAATCTTTAATTTGCAACTTTCAGTTTGGGTATGCTTCTTATCTTCTAAAAGCTTACTGTTTGCTGTCTCAGCCTTTCATACAACAGAAGTTTGTTTCAGAAGACTCTTGAGAAGAACTCAAACCAGTCGTATCTGGTGACAGGGTAAAGAGCATGTGAAGAACATAAGGCAAGTGGGCTTCAGTCAAGAATCCTTTTAAATACCCCTATTACCTTAACATACCATGTACCTTAAAAGCATTGTGCCCATGGCTTGAAAGCAATGAACTGAACAGTAATGTCACCTCGAGGTATTGCAACTGAAATCCTATTTTGACAAGAACATCTCCATTGAGCAGAGCAGAAACAACATGTTCACGAAGTACAGGTTTTTCTTTTAATTCTCTCTGTTTCTGGAACTATCAGAGTTTGGGACTCTTCCCTGAGACCTATCTAAACAAGAGGAACTGGCAGCCTCTTGCTTTAGGTAAACACTTGAGCTCTTGTCCCCTTCCTCATGACTGCTCTTATCATTCAGCTGCTATGAGGTGTTGAAACATCTGTTTAATTTCTAATGCATTTGTAAAAAGATAAAATTCAATTTTTTGACTGTTCTTTTTCTACTTGTGACTTAGATCTCAATGGTATTATAGTGTCTCGTAAAATGATGTCATATAATGCATTGCCCCAGACAGGGCATTATATTGCTGATCTCAAAGGCAGGAAGCCATCCTAGTCACAGGGTGCTCCATGCTGAAACCAGATTATGGAAAGTGATCCATAATCGAGCCATGAGAATCCCCCCCAGAGTCATTCATGTACACACTGGGAACGCTGCATGGCTGCTTCCTCCTTCTAGAGGGACTGCAACACTGGCACTTTTAAACAAGAAAACTAAACATTTCACTCACTATGAAACTAAAAAGATCTGTTCCACACCTGCCCAGTACCTTTACAGCTTTTCCTTATTGTTTAAAGAACCAAACCAACAGACCCCCCAAAAACAACAGTGGATTTCTAACGTTTACAGGTATGTTTAATGCTGCCACAGAACTACAGGATCTCTTGCCTCAGGGATTCCTGTCCCTATCCCAAACGGCTCAGATGGAGTGAAATAAGCAAGTGCCACGTTTACAGTTAGGTGGCTGTGTTTGGTTTTTCAGTCACAATAACTCACATTGTGTATGCACTCCTAATTTCTACTGGTATCACTTTGACTCCAAGCAATTCCTTTCCATCAGAACAGGATGCTTGTTTGAGTTCTCAGGTTTTGGCTCATACAGAATCACAGAATTATTTAGGTTGGACAAGACCTCCAAGATCATGGAGTCCAACTGTTAAAGTAATGTTGCCAAGTCCACCACTAAGCTATGTCCCTAAGCTCCACATTTACACATCTTTCAAATACTTCCAGGGATGAGAGGCAGATGTAGTAGGAATATATTTTAAAAACTCTCTTTAGAACAAGAGTTTCTAATTCTACCCCAGTTAAGGAACGAGCAAAGAGCTTCTAGAAGCCATGCTACAATCTCTGAAAGACTTCTGCCTCATGTAAGAAGATAACCTTGAAGTTGAACCTTGGTGTCATAAATGGCTGGCTACGTCACTAATGCCTGCTTTGTCAGGAGCCTGCAGCGGTGCTCCCACACGCGTCATGGAAAACACCAACAAAATCACTTTACAGCGCCTGAACAAGGTCCTGATGGACAGCCTTTACGAACTCAGCTGAGACCCCTGAAGGAGCTGGATATTTTAAAACTGTGTATTTTTCTACTTTTTACAGGCAAACACACGTACATATGAGAAAAACATTCTCATCCCCTAGAGGATGGTTCTTAGGGTGGGCACCATTGTAAAAGAAAAATCGAAATCGAAAAGCTGAATTAAAATGCAGATGTAGAACATCCCAAACTGCAGGACACAAGCTACTGCTGGCTGTTACAAAAGGGGTATTTGGCTTCAGTGTTACTGCGAGTGGCCAGTGGTTCAATAGCTGGTGCCAGTACCATCAGCACCAGTCCCTATTACCACAGCCACAAGTGACACTGGACAAACAAGCCTACACAAACCAGAGAGGAACCCCAGATCCAGGGACCACACGGTGAATTCCTACTCCTGCAAGAACCTTTTCCCCTCTGCCAACACCTATGACAGGCACAGCATTCCCTCACCAGCCTCAAAAAGATGGAAATAAATGCTGTTCTGGACAGATGCTTTTACCCAGTGCTATGGGAGACTAAGAGACAGCTGAGAGATGTCCAACCCTTGCTCAAGATGCTACTCCAGTAGCCAGAATCACAGAGTGTCTATGGTGCACAAGGGAAATAAAATTTTTAATTGAAAGTGAGGAATGGCTGTTCTTCTGAATTCAACAAGAAAGCCAGTAAATTCCAGAGATCAACAGTCGTGTAATAAAGTGCAAAGTCTGGGAAAAAAAACATTAGCTGAGGTTAGAGAAGTGTATGTATTACCTGCCATTGTGCAGAACACACAGGAGTGAGATAACAAATGCTTGTCAATTCAAAGAGCTCTGCTAACAAGGGCTCATGTCATTCCCTCAGCTGAGGGGAATGAGGGTGTCTTTGGGCTTTTTGGATGATTTAGAGAAGTGTCACTATCTCAAACACATCATTTCCTCCTGCTTCCTGGCAGGGAGGTTGAAGAACAGACACTTTCCACCACCCTCTGAGCATGCTCCACTTTGGTGCAAGACTGGACAGCAGCACAGAAAGTCACTCAAATAGGAACACATAGATTTTAATTTTTTTTTAAAATGTCACTCGTACCATGTTCATAAAAGAGAAGCAGTTTTAAAAATTTCACTTTGCTTATCTATGGGTGCTCCCTCTTTTTCTACTTTTAATGCATCTGTACTTTGAGCTATAATATGCAGTCAAAATGCATAGTGTTAATTTTCTCTTCCTTGTAGAACCACCAGCCACATGCATTTTAGATAACACACTGTACAACCACGAGAAAGGAAAGTGTAATCCATTGGAAAGAAATAGATGAAGGTGGATTTTCTGTTCAGTACTCTTGTCCTTCATCCTGCTTGACTAATTATTCAACTTTGATTACTAGTTCTAAAGGAAAGTCTCCCCACTTCATTGTACTCACCAATCTGAAAACTGAGACACAGAGAGAGAGAGACTCAGAAAGGAAATCAACTTCCCACGAATACACTGCATAAAAACCCTCCAGTTCAGATCTTTAAGCTCGCTGTATTTCTACACCTACTGCTCAACAACATTTTTACCACTGGCACTCTGAGACAGCTGGGCTAAGCAAGAGGAATGGGCCTTCCATTTAGATAACAAATACTTCCTGTCATACAAATAATCATATTTGAAATAACATTTCAAAATAAAACCAAAAAGCACACCAAACCACCACATTTTCCTGACCTACTCAGCATAGCCCTCAAACATCTGCAACGTTCTTGCAAGTATCATCCCTGCACCATCACCATGTCTAAGCAGTAAGCCAGGTTATCACCACTTGCTTTTACCATGAAGCCAACCTCTTTGACATTGCCAGTGAAACAACAAACATTTATTAAGAATGACCACAGGAAAACCTGGCAGAACGTGGCCTCATGGGAAGCATTAGAACGTGCTGTGCGTATGTTACATCATTCTATTCAAAAGAGACTCAGACTTAATCTGGGGACTCCCTTCTCCACTCATACAAGCAAGAAGCTCTTTCCATTTCAAAATACTTTTTCACTGCAGGTTCACAGCATATAGGTCTGTGGCAACCAGAATGAAAGCCTACTTAATCCACTTCAAACACATACTATAATATATTACATTTTTAGATTCTTGTTGCCTGGGACACTAGACAACCAGGAAAAGTGTCAATGGATTGTTAAAAGATGATTCTCCCTCTGTGACCTCCAAGTCAAAGCAACTGAAAATTGTGGAGTACTTTTTTATGAATTCATTATTATTTCATGTCAAAAGACATTACTCACCTACATTTAAGTCACAGTCTATATGGGCTGAATAGGACAGAAGGTGGTCCACATAAAAAGGCCAGCAGAAGGAATTACCTAAACATAGGAAAATAATAATATTAATAATAATNCTGATTTTCTAAAAGAAAAGAGAAAAAAAACCACCACAGCAGATTTCTCTACTATCTTTAAATTAAAAAAAAAAAAAAAGTTGGAGATGGTTTAAAAATCCCCAACAAACCAAAAAAACCAACCTTCCAAACCAGCCTTCCAAACTCTTTGACACATCTCCCTGCTAGAAAACCAATCTATAACTCAGCATTAACAGGTGATGTATTTGCATGGAATTAAACAAATTCGTAAACTCTTGTTCAGTACCTATTAATGTGAAAGATTGCCATGAGTAAGTGTGAATACAGCTGTATTTTGCATGGACAGAGACCAATGAAACAGGACATTTGTGTAATTAATCCCACTTCCCCACACTCTAAAAAAGCCAGCACTGGAAGCTGGTAACACTGGTGTCACCAATCATTACACACAGTCATACCCATACAACTTCCACCCAAAGCACCTGCTGTTCCAACAGGAACACATTAAATTACAACTTTTACACAGGGGAGCAAAAATAAACACATCAGTGTCAATTCCAAACTGTTTCCTGGGCAGCTAAACGTGAGATTCAAATCATGGCTGCCAAGAGCTGACAGCTTCGCCTAATCACTGTGATATAAACCATGACAATGAATTACTGCCAAGCAGTGCCTTACTGCGAGATCCAGGAGTGGCTCTGAAGCATGGAGTAAAAGGACATGACAACTGCGAAGAGCCACCCCAGCAAAGGGCTGGGCATGTTATAGTGAACAGCCTGAAAACACACAGCATCCCACACGAAAAAGAACTACAGGGATCAATCACCTCTCTGTCTTTAGGCAAATGGCAGCAGTAGAACATGGGGTGAGAACCCTTCAGACAGATACCAAGGTTATAACCCAGAACAGGCTTTGCTCACTGGGCTTATCTCTTGACTGAGACCCCGTGTTTTTCCCTGGAAGGACCCAGGCTGGAGATCCTCTCGTTTCCCATCATTAGTATGTAGGCATATGTACGTGAGAGCAGCAGGGCAGAGAGCTAGGTGAGAAGATCTGTTGAAGATTGGGCTTGGTCCTTTCCCCACTCTGCCTGCTCCAGCTTCTCATTCCTTTCTGAGCCTCAGGAAGAAGCTCTGCAGACCTCCCTTGCTCCTTCACGTAATCCAGTGGCAAAAGGCTGGCAGAAGGCAATAGAGAGTGAAGAGAAAACTCATCCTACTCATCATACCTATCCCCCTCTTCTAATCTCATCCCAGAAATTAACGCTGAACTAATGCTCAGCACCGGTCAGGCTCTGCCTGGAGACAGGGACCTATGGTCTGAGACCACCTTGTGACAGCCCAAGGAAGAAAAGTCCTGAGACAAAAAGCATCTCCCTTTTTGTTCCTTAGTGCTTCACATGTAGCTCCTGAAGCCCTTCTGAAAGCTGTCAGGTAGTCTTCACATTCACCAGTACCTGCCTCTCTGTGCCATCCATGCCATGCCATGGCTCCTTCTGCCAGCCACACCTCTCCGAAGTTCTTACAAATAAACCACCTCAGGACACTATATTCTGTTTTCCCCACTTTAATAAATACATGTAAATCAAGTGTTTAAAGCAGCCCCCAAAAGCCCTCATTTCACCACGGGGCACAATTAATTCTGCTGAAGAGCAGATGAGAAACAAAGCATATACTTAATTTCAACACAGTTTACTAGAAGGAGGTGTCACATTTTATGAACAGGATCCACTCGTGATTGAAGACTGAGCTGCTGCAACTTCAGCCATAAGCATTAAGCACATTTGGAAATTCCCTGGCAAAGCTGTTTAAGAAACAGACATTTCCTGTAATTTTCAGAAACATTTTATATTCCCCCCCCCCCTCTTTTTTAGTCTTGGTGGTAAGGAGGGGAAGGGAGAGAGAGGATACCATATTACCATTAAGTGAAATATGAATGAGCCACCCAAGTTTAAAGTGGAAACTTCAGCTATTTGTGCTTAGGAGAAAGTTTTTAAAAAAAGTCTTTCATCATTAAGAGGCCAGGATTTTTCTGCTGACTTTAGAAAAAGAAATACACATCCTTTCAATTAGGGTGAGTTACAGTAGGATATAAACTTGTCTTTATACTTACTTCTGGCAAATAAGAAGTCCTCCAGGCCTAATTTAAATACCTTTTTCTATTTTCCAGAATTAGAAATGGAAGCCTTTTTTTCTCCTCTCTTGCTCAGGGCCTTCCCTAAACTGCAGCTAAACAAACCCAACCAGTGGAGTCACGCAGAGCGTTCCTCCTGTGGCAGAGAGTGAGGAGCATCGAGCAAGAGAGAAGCCAGGAAGAGATGGAGCAGTCAAATGTGACAGCATCCCTCCAAGGAGCTCGCCACCGTCCTCTTTTTCCTAAAAATCTTGTATGAAGTATCTGGTATTATAAAGTTTAAAGTAAGTTACAAAATTATTTCACTTATCTATGTAATCCAGGTCTGAAGAGATCCAATCCAAAGCCACAGCATATAACATGAATTCACAAACCAAATTAAAACTGAGGGACAGTTGCGTATCCCCACAAAACACATCACAAGTGCTACTTTGGCCCTGTATGCCAAATGGCAAAGATTGATCATGTAATTGTGACCAGTTGTCCACACCCGCCACCCTCTACCAGCCACTGTATCGTAGCTTTTAAAGACACAAAGAAAACAAAGAAACATGATGAAAAATTTAATGTGTTGAACTAATTCATAAATCCTCAAGCTGTTGCAATTCCGCGTATCTTTGCTATTTGTATGACACGGGTGCTTTACAGCAGCATCCTTCATGATACCAAGGTTTCCATCTCCAACACAAGCTGCACGTTCTGGGTCGACTGTTCTGCAGCTCTGCAGACCAATACAAAGAGTGACTTCTGTATTTTACGTGGTCATCTTTTTGCTGAGAAACAGATTAAAAAACAGAGTGCTCTGAAGAGTAGTGTTAAATAAACATCAAGCACAGCTGTTGTAACAGTCCATGCTACTTCTTTAAAAGGCTTACCATGAAAGAGGGTAAGATGGGACCTCAGAGTCTTCAGATAATGGTTAGCTTTTAAACATGAGGCATTCTGCCTAATGAGAGCCTTTGAGGGGGAGACATCCGAATAACATGGCCCTGCAAATAAGTGGCCAAAAACTAGATTTAAAAAAAGGCAACTCTGATCTGCTTCGTGGTCACTGTATGATAAAAACAGAAGGTGGATCTGAAGCCATCGAACAAGGACCAGGATGGATTAAAGACAGAGCATAATGATGGTAATTCCATTAGGCAAATTAATCAGAATAGCTTCTGGGCAAGGCAGGGATGAATTTCTTGCAGCAGACTTTTTATTGACTCTTCTCTTAAATTAAAATGAATGACTTAAATGAGTCAATCTCCTTTAAGAACAGAGACGTGCAGACTGCTTGCGTGGTACGGTACAACGTGGGTTAAAACGTTCTGGTCTTTCACCCATTTGAGGAAATGACACCAGTTCTCCCGGAAGGCAACATGCACATTCAACCCCTTCACATCAGGGCATGAGAAAGTTTAGAAGGAATTTTTTTTTTTTTTAACTGTCAACATTAATACTTTGTTTCTTCCTGCTTGTGTTTGAAAATACAGTGCTGCACTGCGCTGCATGCATGTCCTGTCAGCTGTGCAGGGAAATATCTAGAAGTTTAAAAAAATACCTAATAAAAGTGTTAATTAAGTCTGTTGTCAAACTCATTTTAAAAGCCCTCTGCATGCTCTAAACAAAATTAATATTGCCACCAGTGTATGCTACATAGTGATAAAAGCATGCAGAAGCATCTTCAGAAGGGACGCTGGGCCAAATAAAACATTGACATTACACATATGTAAGCTCAGTACTACTCATTAGAGCAGTTAAATTTAATTTGGTTTCTCCTTAAATGACATTTACATGGCAAGGAAACAGAATAGATGGTGGAAAACAGCAAGTCCACAAACATGGTACACCCCAACTATCTCGAAGTGGGAGTAGAGAAGGAAACTTTGAGGAATATGCTGTACAGCAACGGCTCCCAATTAACATGGGGGAATAAATCAAGTTGTTTTACGTTCCAGAAATGAAACAGTTGCAATAATCCTGCTAAGAGGTCTTCCATTCTGGGCTGTTCAGAGTAGCGAGGGATTGAGGCTATGATACAGAGTGATGGCTGAATTGCAGATGAGGCACAGAAAACAAATTAACAAACTCCTAGATCCAGATGATTGGGACTCAAATCTCTCACCATGGTGTAAGACTACTGACAGCTCACACTCTGGGAACAGAACATGTTTTCATACCTAATTTGTACTCACAAAGGTAATTATGACAGCTTGCTTATTAAAATTGCTTTCAAATATTAATTTAATTGGCAAGAGGGTACCAACAGGGCCTCAGTTGGGAACAAAAGCAAGAGCCATGGCACCTCACTGAGCTATGATCCCAGTCATGTGCTCCAGTATGTCTTTTCCAAAGGATCCCAAGTCTTTCTTTGAATTTGAATCATGTTATACAAGACCTGCAGCAACGCCAAAGCCACACTTCTAACATGGTAACCACATGGCTGAAAAGAGAAGCCACATATATCTGTGCAATGAAAGAGGGAGAGTAGAGGATTACTTACATTCCCCAGCTGTGCTTCTTGCATCACTACAAACATTATGGAAGTAGAATCACAGAGTCACAGAAGGGTTTGGGTTGGAAAGAACCTTAAAGACCATTTCATTCCAACCCTCCTGCCATGGGCAGGGACACCTTCCACTATCCCAGGTTGCTCCAAGCCCCGTCCAGCCTGGCTTTGAACACTTCCAGGGATGGGGCAGCCACAGCTTCTCTGGGCAGCCTGTGCCAGGGCCTCACCACCCTCACAGGGAAGAATTTCTTCCTAATATCTGAACACACCCTGCCCTCTGTCAGCTTGAAGCCATTCCCCCTTGTCCTATCACTCCATGCCCTTGTAAAACCTCTTGTAGGTTCCCTTGAGGTGCTCTTGCCTGACGCAGAGGATGAAAAGTGACCTAACCACAATATACAGCAATCCCCCTTAAGAACAACTGACAAAACGCGACCACCAATTTATGTAGTGGGCAAGAACCAAAAGGGACCAGGATTTTTTAAATTTTGAAGGGAAAAAATGCACAATACCAAACCAATGGACTAAACTATGTTGTTATTATCTAATAGGCATCTTACTCAAGGACCAGGGTCAACAAGAAATGTTTTATAGCAACTTCTCTCAGTTTATAACAGAATTTTGAATACCAAAGAGAAACAAAACACGCTTCCTTCAAATCCACTGGTGTTATCCCATTTCATGTGTGCTTACATGTATGCACAGCTCTGTGGAAATCTATAAATAAGATGTTATATTTCTTCAGAATTTGTAGAGGTATCTGGTTTTACATAGTCCTTTAAAAAGCAACCGGAAAGGCATTGACTGTTGTCGAAGTAATCCCAAGCTTGGAGAGCTTAATATATTTCTATAATAACTGCAGTAATACATCAACGGAATGGATCAACTTCTGGGCCAACTAAAATACTTGGAAAGAAGTTTATCATCTGCAAACTGCAAGATCCTTGTATTTCTTAAGAATTCAGCAATGGAAGAAGCATCAGTTCCTTGTCAACAATCACGGTTACATCAATAAATAATACTGATTAGTTTTATAATAACTTACTCATTCTACATAAATTCCTGCTGATACCATTGGCACATGTTCCGGTAATTTTCAGACAGACTTCCAGTCTGCATGTGAGCAGCCAATAGGAACGAGTTGGGGTTTGGTAGCAGTCCTGAGGTTTTTACGTCCAGAAACTGATCCTGAAGGATAAAGGTATATGATGGGTGGTCCTTAATCACTTCCTTCATGTGAAAATTGAGGTCAGAGTAGAAAAAGAGCCAAGGAAGGAAGTCTGCAGCACCCCTCAAACAAACACACACACACACACACCTTCCTGAACAACTCCTTTAACAGTTTAGAGGGTTAACTTGTAGTTTAAATGAAGTAGTCAGAGGCTGGGATAGAAATAAACAGCTTGCACAAGCAAGATATTGTGCTATTAAGTTTTTATAAGTGACTTAAAAATTAGGTCAGTCTAATTTGTGGCTGATACTTTGTTCTTTCACTACTATGAACTCACAATGATGTCAGTCTCATGTTCAAACATGCCACATTTAGCAGCGCACAGGCTTCCTGAGAGACTCTCTCAACCTTCCTTTGTGCAAAAGGCTTCTGCCAGATTCTTAGCTCATACTTCACTGACTCAGGCATGCCACTCCAGTTTCAAGGCAGTTACACTGGCTTCCCGTCAAATACTGCACAGTTTGGGGTTTTTTTTTCTTCCTCTTCTATTTTTTAAATTTTCTCTAACTTTACTAACTAGAAGTTTAAGAATATGTGTCCATATTCAGGTTTCCATTTTAGCCCTCACCTTCCTCACAACATCCAAAAGAGAACCACCCACTAAAAGGTGTGGGAAACAGGTGTTTTTAACTAATTCAGCCCAATAATTTCAATAATTAAAAGTGGCCTACAAGAAAGTCAGAGAAGGGCTTTTTACAAGGGCATGTAGTGATAGGACAAGGGGGAATGGCTTCAAACTGAAAGAGAATACGTTTAGATTAGATATTAAGAAGAAATAGAAATTCTTCCCTGTTAAGGTGGTGAGGCCCTGGCACAGGCTGCCCAGAGAAGCTGTGGCTGCCCCATCCCTGGAAGTGTTCAAGGCCAGGTTGGACAGGGAACATTCTCTCAGGCACAAACAGTGTCTATTGCGTGAATTTTTGTGTGAATATCTTCTTAAGCTGAGGCACAAAATTTCTTAGGTGAGAGTAAAGGAAACCCCTCTAGAAATATAGTGGGAGGTAAAAAACAAAAAACCAAAACCAAACAGGTCACTGTTTAAAAATGGCCATCTGCAAGTTTGTTCTTAGCAATCATCATTTGACTCAAGTTTGTGCCTGTCACTAAATCTCTATATTAAACATTGACTGTGGTGAAGATGCACACAGTCTGAGTTTCCCACTGCAGAGACTTTACCTCATAAACACTAAGCTGGAGCAGAAGGAAAAGAGGAAAAAAAGTGGCCATTTTTATGCTGCTAAAGCACTTCTCTTGGGGCTACACTATGAGAAATGTAACACTAGCCCCTTTCTCATTCATGAGGTCGTGTTTCACACGTTCACTTACACAGACATTTTTATTGGGTTTTTTTTGTGGATTTTAAAGTATCACGTCAGTATGTTCAAACCTGTATTACATATTCATGGAACAATGCTATTGCCCGAACCCTTAACGCGGACAGAAAAGCATCCCACTCTGTCTCAGGAAAAGGCACATCCTCCCACAGTCATTTCCAGCACAACATGAAATCCCAGGTACTCTATGAAAGAAAACATACAGATGTGGCCCACAAGAACTGCATATCCAACAGATCCCCACTGTTCCTGCTGCATCTGCAAATGCCCAAGGATACAGGAAAGGCAAGTCTTGCAGGGAGAGGTGACATCTTTTATGAGAGAGGTTAATACAAAGCGATAAGAAGAGGGAGGGCACGAACTCCAGAATGCACAAGCCCTTCCTCACATACACTGACGTGAAACAGAACCAAACCGTGACACAGAAGCAAGAGCCAAGGCTTCCAAAACATCTCCACATCCAGCCTGTCCCTCTTCCCAAACAGGAAAAGAAGTCCAAGGCACATCCCGAAGCATGTAATAAATTACTCAGTGAATCATATTCCTTATTCAGCCTGTCTGGCTGAAGTCACACCGCTGGAAATATGTGATAAAAGACAGAAAGAAACCTAAAAGATAGCCTCAAAGAAAGAACACTCCCCACACCCAAATTCTTGGAGTTAATACCAAGACAAGAAAATACTGGAGTCATCATGAAGTTACTAGATTTTTGGTAGATTTTTCCCATAAACAAACTTTTCCCGGGATTATAAAGTTGTTTATTGCTATTAACTGACACTTGACCTAGCTTCATATTCACTGCTTTTTTTCCCAAGATTTAAGTGAGGTTTGTGTTCCTGAAACCTTGCCTGTCTTCTCCAAATAAGTCAGTTTGAACTGAAAAAATTCTTCTCCTTACAAATGCTTCGTGCAGCCTGTTTGAAAGAAGTTCGTATTTTCTGAAAAACGAAACAGACAAAAATCCACACAAAGAAACAAAAGCCCCCACAAAAACACCATAGGAAAATGACTTTCCTTTAAAGTATTTTCCAGGTTACTGAAAAACTTTGACCATTTCCAGCTACAACTAAAAAAGTACTGCATTACTCAAAATTCTAGAACCAGAAGATCCATCTAGAACTAGAAGTTGCAATGCAACGAGAAGACGGTAACTTAGGTCTTTTAAAGAAAAAACAGTTTTCTTTTCCTGGAGTTCCAAGCTGACTTAGGTAGCAGTGACAAAGACAGCAGGTGAGATTAAGCACATTTACCTTTATAAAGTCATGACAGAGATAGATGTAGTTGATCTGTTTGTTACCAGGGGTCATTTTGCTTGTTTTTTTAACTTTATTTGAATTGCAAAGAAATGTTAGCTGGAGCTGGTTTGCCCCTGGGAATGGTGTGTGCAGTTAGGTTCTCCCCAGGAACACCCAGTGGCATGAAAAGATTAACCCTGGTGCTTTGAACCACAGAGTAAAAGGAGCCAATTCCTACCCACGAACACCAAAAACATTTCAGATGTGCAGACTTAGGCGAGGAATCTTTTCCAGCAAAGACTTCATCCCTGACTGCAGTTGCCCTCTCTGATAGGATTCCAGCACGGGTCAAAATGTGCAGGAAGAGAGCTGAGCGCACGCACAGAAGCGGAGGTCACCAGGAAAGGGGGGAAGGAGAAGTGCTCCTCCCACCCTCTTCAGGCGTCTTCCTCTGCAGCCGCATCACCGGACTCAAGTCAGAGCAGGAATGCCTGGGGCATGCACTTCCAAAGGCAAGTGATCCACAACCCGGGAGATGGGAAAAATCGAGCACAAATCCAAATAATTCTTTAGAACATCTAAGTTTTAATTTAGATTACACTACCTCGGAAGAGGCAAAATAAATAAAACTTATGACTTAGATCTAGAAGCAAATATATGTAGGCTACCTGTGGCTACAATGCCTATCCAGGACTAAAACATTCTTCCTAAACTTGTTCTCGCCATCAGCTTAAAGCACAGTCTTGCCAAGGTTTAGCTTTCTGGCACTCTATTGAAAGCATAACCACGCAAGACCTTACTGAGAACCAGCTTTAGGTTCTTTAGGCAGGGAGACCACCTGGCATCAAAGGTATGCTTAAGGCCATATCCATGAATTTTAGTGAACAAGCAAGAGGCTGCAGGTTTTGGGGTTTTTTTTAATGCTTTTGGCAGCTAAATTATTCTGATATTCCATGCATGCTTTGGTGCAGGGACAGAGTGCAGGGGAGATGCTTAAATCTAAGACTCATGAGTTACCTCTGAGCCAAACCACCTGTGTGGTGCTCAAGCCAGCCTTGATAAAAAGGAGAGTGTATTTGTGCAGGCTCACCTCATGGCACAGCTACAGAGCTTTCCATACCCAAGCTAAACCCTTCCTCCATGGCAATCCACAGCGTAGGGCAGATGGACTAGGCTGAACATCTCCAGCTGCACTGTCCCAGAGTGCCACATCCACAATGATTTGTTCAACAATTGCTGCTGTGTGCCATTACAGTACCAAACACTGGACAAAGCAGAGATCTCTAAGCTTGTGTTATTACTCCTGCTCAGATACACAAAGAGTGTAAGGAATGGAAAATAAACTTGCCACTAGCACAAACAGGTTGCTGCAGACAGCAGGGGCTGTGTATAGAATTGAGTGAGAAGTATGCTGGAATAACTGAAGGAGAGGAAAACTACCCTAGTGCTCTAAGAAGATGAACCCAGCCACCAGATATTAATCCATAAAATGTACAATATTCCCCAGGAGGTGGTGCATCTTTGGCCTTACACAAAGTATGCACTGCTTGGATGGGAAAGGGGAACTTGGCCACACAGAATTCCCACTCCGCTGGTATAAATGGATGGTGCCTGGGCATGAAGGTCCAAAGTCCCACTGCACAGTGTGAAGTACAGTATTGTCCCATATGCTGGATTGCCATGGATTTTTGGTGTGTTTGAGGTAAAATTCAAGTTAATAGTGCCTTTCAGCACAGGTCTGTAGAGTCAGGTATGAGCCAGCCCCATCGTGATGATTGCTCACAGTCTCAGCACAGCGTCCTTGTTCTTACACAGCACAATAGGGACACTCATTACATGAGCGCCTTCCTTGGGGCCGTTCACTCAATCAAGGAGTAATTATTTAACCGCAATCCCATCTCCTCTGCATTCCCGTTAAAGAAAATTTTATGCAAAAAGGTAAGAGCTTGGCTACAAGTCCTTGGCCCAAATATCCTCCTGCCAGCGCCGTACGGCTTGCCAAGCCCTCACTGTTTGTACTTCAGAAGTTTGCAGCAGACAGGCTGTGCCAAATCCAAAGAACTTTGTCATTAAAAGAAAAAGCTAACAGTAGCAAGTGCTCTCCATGCTTTGCTAATCTTGTCAAACTTTACAGACAATTACAATTAATAAAAGTATTCTTAGGAAGCTTAATGACTTAGGAAGCTTTAGAGCCAGAGCTACTCTGCTTCAGGTAGACTGGTATGAAGAAAGCAACAGGGAAGAAATTGTCTCTTGCTGTACCTTCAGCCCCTCACAAACAAGAAAAGGACTCCCAAGGGAAACTGCCCTACTCCAGATAGCAATTTAAGTAGTACAGATCTACCCAGGAACATAAGTTTCTCCCTCTGCCTGCCCATGAAAATACCTTTACTACCAGCACTTGAGCTTGTAACCACAGAAAAAGCATGATCCTTTTCTGCATGAGCTCCTTAAAAGCATTTGTGGTCTTTCTTCCAAAAGGAATAAAGAGACAAAGTTCACCAGCTCCAAGAAGAACATCTGAAAAAACACTCACCCTGTCCCAACTCAACAAAGATAGAGATGTTCAGTAAAATGGCCTGCTCCACTACACTTGGCATCTACTACTGCATGTAACACCTACAAATTAAAGCAGTGGCTCCCAGACAGGCCAATGAATAGCCTAGGTAAGTATCTTTTAAGATGTCTACCTTGAAAAAATCAGTCATATCCAACATTCTTTTGGTGAACAACTGACATCAAATAAAAGATTTACTGACTTAGAACTCACGTTTCTTTTCAGGCATAAATGATCACAGAGGACCAGACTAAGAATTTAAATATGCGTGCCTTCTTTTAGTATTTTTAAGGCATGGTCAAATCCTCCTGAGGCCTTTCACAGGCTGTATATCCATCCAGCAAGGCTAAAGGCAATTCCCATGGTATTCCACCCAACCCTTGCGTTTTTCAGACATTCAAATGCATTCACGTCTATCCACGAGAAAGCTTTTTCTAAGGAGCAAGTTCCCTGTCTGAACCCAGCAATTAGATTACCAGCAGCTTCAGACACAGACAAACTTTGCAAAATCCACCTCTAGACTGCTGATGCCCCAAGCAGGAATGCTGATGCATCCACCATGGCAGAAGCATTTGGAACTTCGCAGAGAGAGCAGCCTGAGGTAACAGTGCCATCAGGTTTGGTGAGATAGGCATCTGCTGATTGTCTCGCAACAATTAAGAAAACCTTAAAGTTAAATAATTATGAAGGAGAAGAGCAACTCTGGGCCACCTTTTATGATTCACAGGTTTCAACTAAACCATAAAGAACAAGAGATTAAGCCTCCTGGAAGGTCTGGTAATTTTGTTACCCTATTTATACTGTCATCATGATCAACTGTGATTTGATTTTAATTTTTGAACCCAGAGGAGTTACTTAATCAGCTATAATACTATAAATATAGCTAAACTGTTTGGGGTTGACATCCTCACTAAGAGATCAATAAATGTGTAGCATCATATACAAACAGTTCAGTGAACACCCAGCATTACTAGCACCAGAAAAGACACAGTCAGATCTGAAAGTTCAGTCAGAAGACTTGGCCATTTGTTGTAGCTTTGAGTTTTCTAAGAAAACCAACACCCTGAAAATAAATCTCAATTCAACACACACCATGTGCACTAAGTTCCCAAGATAACACAGCAACAACAGTGGTCAAGGGATTTGTCCTGACAGAGAAAAAAGAAGTTTACATGCAATGTTTTGGGGATTGTCAGGAACCATCAGGTGTAAACCCACCACCTTGACAGCTCATCTCACCTTAGACTGGTGTCTCAAAATTTAGCTCTGTTAAAACCTCCACAGCAAACCTAATCACACATTAAGAAAACCGGTACTGCTTGTCATACAGTCTCAAGAGAAAAAGCAGAAAGACTAATTTATACCAGAAGTTACAGAAAAAAAATGTGGGTTTCTTTTTTTAAAGACTTACTTTGAAAATGTCATCTTGTGCATGTCAACTGTTAGCATCATCAACAAAAAGAAATTCTTGCTTTTAAGAGAAGTAACTGAAAAGGCAACTTAAGATGTCATTACACTTTCTCCTGGATTTTAACCACCACACATTGCAATAAAAGCAGTGACAGAAAGAAAACATGATTAACTGACAGCCAGTCTAGAAAAATGCGGCACTAGGTAATGGTTTCACCTCCAAATCAAGTCAGTGCATGTTTAAAAAATTTCTAGTACCCTCCTGAAGGAATTCAACTACCTGCTGCAGCCAACAGGCTCCTGTTTTTCAGTTTTCTTCTCTTACACCATCTTATGTGACGGATTTCTCCCCACACTTCTACGTCAAAGTTAGAGTTGTATCCTGCCCATTTTTTCACTTCCTGCTAAGACACTTCAAACCACACACAAGGATGAGAAATGCTCACCTAGGCACATGATCTCTTCTCCAGTAGCACAGTAGTGTTTCTTTTGGCCTTAACTATGCTGCTCACACCAACACACTGCAGCAAATGTAATTTTTCAGACCCGTTATTTGACCAGATGCATCTTTATTTTCTTCTTAAGCCATATAACACAACATGGGACCGTCACCTCTGTCCCACTGCCTCCAAACCACTATTTGCTGAACTGTCTCCAGGGGCTTTGGCATCAATACTAAGAGTATGTGTGCTGATCAGAATTGCCTGGGTGAACACTTTGCCTCTGGGACCACCAAACACAGCAGTCCATGGTCTGCCTCCAAGGTTCTGTAATAAATCTCTTTATTACTGCATGGAAGGGATACTCTAAAAAAAGTGTACACTAAGTAAAAATAAGCTGTGTCTTTGGTTTTACATGCCAAAGCAAACAAGATTAGTACTCCACAAAGAAAATAACCAAGTTATTTACCACTTTGGAGTTTTACCAAGTATTTGATACAGCCAAGCTAAAGCTGAGGATTTTAGGATATTTTCATTACAACTTGTTTTTGAATAATTGGGTCTCAAGACAGCACTGTTTTGCAGAAAGAAGATGAAAGCTCCAACACCTTTTCTCTGCTTTTGGAGTAAAACTTCTTAATCATTCCATTTCACAACAGTGATCAAAACAAAATGAAGAAACAAGTATTTTGATAGTAAGGTCTTTGTGCTCAGCGTTTCATAACAATTTTGTGGCTGTAGAGATGCCGTGTCATTCCAGACAGAGTGTATCTCAAAATGGAAACCTATCCAGAAGGAATTTAGAGAATCATGCTCCCCAAATGAAATGAACACAGCTGACACAGAAGCAGAGAGTGCACTGTACTGCAGCCCAGCCTTCCTTACTTCCATTGGTAAAATGGCTCTGAAGTCAACTGAAGCCCTCTGCACACAAGGAACCATAAGTTGCCATGAAAACTGATGAGGAAAAGTCTTCTCCTAAGGGAAAATAAGAACAAACCAACCCCCAAGAGAGTCTGTCAGGGGAGGAGGGGAGGAACAACAGGAAGGAGGAAGAAATCACTACTAATCTGGCATCTTTAATTCAGAAAAACATCAGAGCTCTTGCAATTCCCACAAACTAAACAAGGAATCACACAGTTACTGTGGAAAAGGGGGAAGAGTCCAGCCAATTCTGTTTAGAGAAGGAAGTAAGGGGAATACCATGCCAAGCACAAGAGGAATTTCATTTGATGGAGAATCTACATTTCAATTTAGCCATTGAACCACTGCAAGTCATGCCAAGGGACATTTTTTGTTCTGTGTTTGTTCTTTACCTGGCAATAAGAAAATAAGCTTTTCCCCTGCTCCTCACTAGAAGGATCTTAAATATGTTGGAAAGGTAGTTCACTGTTTGCACCAGCTCACTGCTGAATGACCGTGCCCGTAACAGAACCAATTCACCACATGCCTGGAAGAGCTCCCACCAAAACCCCTGCCATGCTGCTGTGCTTCAGAAAGTGTGGTTAAGACACCGCTGGTCGGTCCAAAAGATCCTCAGTTCAAGAAGGGAGAGGAAATGAAAAGCTGCGTGTTTAGCTCCCAGCTGAGTCTGGAAGTTGTGGAAGGTATACATACCACTTCACAAGGAAAGGGAACAGGAAGCCACGAAAGAAAAGAGTCATTATGTTGAAATGGTAACATTTTCGTGAGGTTACACAGGCCAAATGAGCATATCCCAGAAAAATGTGAATCAAAGCCTGGGTAAAGAAACAGAAATCAGTGTAAGTGACAGCAGACAGAAAAAATGGATAAAAGAAAATAAAAACCTTTAGAAGAGCAAAAAGTATCAGATCAAAACCCATACAAAATAAGAAAAATCCTAAGTGCTGATGCACAAAAATTGAAGAGTGCAAATTGAAGAGTGCAATCAATTACATTTGATATTAGTAACTAGATAATAATAACTGAGAAAGCAAAAATAGGTTTCTTTGCAAGAGCCTCTCCCACACAGGGTGCTGGCAAAAGGTACGTTCAAGAGGGATTAAGTCAGGACTGACACAGCAGAGGAAGAGGGGAAAAAAACTGATTAAGAGTAAGCCACCATGTTCTCAACATTTATGAGGGGATTAAGTATTTAAGGGTTGAGCAGAAAACAGAAATACATAATGGTCACTAAAGCAAGCTATTCCAGCTTAGGTACAAAGAGTTTGTAGAAAGTGCTACACATGACAGAAAATAAGAAAAAGACAGACAGATAGATTGCTGAACTTCAGAACCAGAACAAGTTAGTTAAAAGTAGCCACACAGAGCCTCCGGCAGACCTCGTGACAGGCACAAAGGAGCACATGACAAGAAATGAGGGAGGACACAGAACCACCCTTCTCTCGCAGACCCAAACCCACCATTACATTTGCTCATGTGTCTTTGAGCATGCCAACTCAATTGCTTGAAGGAACTTTATGTAGACCTTCTAGAAAGCCCACTTCATAGTCTATAACAAAAAGTTCCAAATAATCTAAATTTTGAGATAAACATAATATTTACAACCATATACATCCATTCCCCACTGCCGATGAGGTGGAAAAAACCCCTCAGAGGAGTAGTAGAGGGGAGAAAAAAAAAAACCAAATGGATGTGTCTGTTGATAGTAACAACATTGGATGAAGTCATTGGGAATTAACCACTTTAGCTCTGCACCGGGCTGAAGGGCAGAGCTGTGCTGACAGACAGGCTACTTCAGTTGACTTGTTTGCACAAACCCACACACAAATTTGGCACAACTCAGCAAAACGCATTCTTCATGGTCTGGCAGCGGGGGAAAAGGTCTTTTCCCTGAATGACAAAAGCCTTCAGCTGACAAAATGTCACCAGGAACATGACTAGTCCCAATGTGCTGTAGGGATGGCAGGTTCACCAGCAGGATGCTCTGGATTCCTCTCTGCACAAGACAAGATCTTCTGCAACACCATCTTTTCCAATGTGGATGCCATGCCGTCACAGCAGTGCCATATAGCATCAGGAGCTCTGCAGAGCTCCAGCTGAACCTGCAGAACCCTTGTACTCCAGGCAGGACTCCAAGAACATGGTCCTGGTATCACCATACTATTACTTAGAGTAAATGTAAGGAACACTCAAAACCCCCAAATGATTGAGATTGAAAGCATATAAAAATACAGCATTAGGATTAAAAAGAAATCAGACACCACCACTTGAAAAAGAATGGGAGTGCTAAATGGAGTTGTAGGTTTAATCAACACTTCCCCCAGAGCAGTGGGCAGAGATGACACAAGCTATTAACAAGTGAGAAAAATGACAACTCTGAATGCACTGGCACCATTTAAGTTAATATGAGAAGGAAAAAGAAAAAACAGGGTAAAAAATGAATAGACATTACTAGCTATCCATTCTCAAAGCAGAGAAGAGATTTTTCATTTTACCTAATAAGTATATATAAGGATAGATATCCTTTTATAAGGATATAAAAGAAATGCTTTCAGGTTTCCAGTAGGATGAGATGAAGTTTTCATTTCACTTTCCTTTAAAAGACCAAGTAATGAATACATGATTTCTGCTTGTGATTTCTGATCAGACAGATACACCATAACCTACCAAATGTGCAAACTTTACCTGCCTACTTCAGAGAGCTATGACCACTAAAACTACCTACTACATGAAGACCATGTATCCAGATTTTCTCAATTCATTATCCCTAGAAAGAACCTAAGAAGCGCGATCATCTTCAAGGCTATTTTGTTCTGCTAGCTAATTAATTGCTTTTCTTATCATATAAGCCA
>VWZT01009981.1:1127953-1138154 GCA_013397055.1 Pachycephala philippinensis
AAAGGTCAAACGGAATGAAAGCTTTATAAGGTATAAGGTGCTCTGGAGAGAGTATATGTGTGTATATACATATGTGCATGTTCATGTATGGGTAGATAAATGGTTTGTATGTGGGTATATATTTGAAAACACACATACATATGTGTATGTCCTGGCCCTGTTTTAAAGCAAAAGCATCCTGACAGAACCCAAGCTCTAAACTTGTCAGGTGACAGACAAGAGTTTCCAATGGAGCACAAAGCTCCTGGAGCCCTGGGAAGCCAAGCCAAGCCAACTTGAATGCACAGTGGCAAACAAAGAGCAATCAGCTTAACAGCCTGAATCAATGGCTCCAGCCTTGGTTTCCAGTGGGTAAATCCATGTCATGAATGTACTTCTTGCTGCCTCTGCAGAAGACAAGCTTGAGGGAGTACATTCCATGGCAGCTTAAAACAAGCTAAGTCAGGGCTACCAGTGAGCACCCGAGTTCCTCATGCCAGCTCACGTGTTAATCCAGTGAGCTGACTCAAAGAGCTATATCAGTCACAAACCCACTGCACAACCAAGTAGAACAAACAAATGCAGCAGTAAACCACATCCAAACAATCTTCAGCCATTTCTGCTTCCCAGCTCTGGCTCACGGTGGGATCCTGACAGCCATTAAAAGAGGGAGTTTGAAAAGACAGTGGCTGGGAAGACAAGAAAGAATCTCAGTACCTGCAAGGCTTTGGTGTTACTTGCCACAGAAATGCATGCTGTGCTGTCCTCACGTGAGAGAGAGAGCTCCACTACTTTCAGTAGATCCATGCTAATGTTCTCCAATTCCACTTTTACTGTGACCGAACCCACTTCTTTTGGACAACAAGGGTAACAGCCAGTTGGGCAGAACACAGAAGAAAGGAAAGGACAGTCTACAAAGTATTTTACCTCTAAGCTTTTAAGAAGGCAGGTAATTTAAGGTCTGGCATGGAGCAAACGACCACCTAGAGTCTATGGAGCAAACAGTATGATGGATTTCTGGTCTGCTTCAAACCAAACACAAAGAAAATAGGCTACTTGTGAGATAGTTCCCTGACTTGGCCTCAAGTGAAGTCATATAATCTACCCTAAGCAGCAGGCTTAGGGCAGCAGCTACAGGCAGAGGGACTGGGTAAAGCAGCCAGATGTGGTAACCTTTTCTACATGCACAGCTGGAAAAAGACACTTTGTCAATAGCCTTTAGACCGCTGTTCTTCTGCTTTGTGTATTTAGGTTAAGGCTCCTTGGGGCACTGACTACTTGTACTGACAAAGCACTCACACCAATGACAGCATTTAACATAACCCCAAAATGACAGAAGACAAACAGCACAAGCCTGGGGAAGCTGGCACATTTGCACCTACAATGTATTTAGAGGATATCAGCCTCTTGAACTCAACATATTCTAGAAGCAAACACAAAATTTGCCACCTTTTTTCTTTAATATAAGTTTCTCCTCTGTCTAGAATAACTCCATACATACCAGATCTTAAAAGAGCCAACAATAAATTACTAACAGCACGAAGAAAAGTAGCAACTCACAATAGAAGTGTTCAGACAGATAATTTTCCACACTTCTTCCCATCCTCTCAGCTGCACTGAACGACATGTCTTTATGAGGACTCAGGAGCAAGCTATTTGAAGCTTAAGCCTCTGAACCTTACAAATTTTCAACATGAAGATATGGTCTATAATGAAACGTTTCAAAATCAACTCATTCTTAAATATTTACAAATGTCTAGTGATAAAGACCAAATACACAAACCCACACAATGTCATTTTCCCAAAAGCCACCACATAATCTCACACAACTTTTCTAGTTTTTAAGGTGTATCTTCAGTTACATGAATTATAAATTTAAAAAAAACCTGTTTAACAATCTTCAGAAGATATTTTCTAGATGCACAAATAGTACTTACTACTATGAACCTATTAGAAGTTACACCTTCCCCCGTACTTCCTATAACTTGTCATTAGACTTTATTTAGACAGCCTGTCAAAAGACTTCTCCTCATACACACAGAAAATAACTCTTTTGTTATCTACTCCCACAAGCCCAGCACTACCACCCAAAGTGGAATGATCCTGTTCTACTGTCAGACAGAATACACATGAGAACTACAGTTTCTGTGATTTAAATGAAACGTCATTTTCATGTGCAACTAATGCAGAACTTTTCTTCCTTCTTAAAAATACTTTTAATCTCTGTTGACTCTCTTCTTTTCCCTTTATTTAACCCACATAGGTATATTTTCTCAACATCTGATCAATACCTCTTCTTTCCATTGTGCCCTTTTCTTTCTCTCTCCAGTTCTGCTGTTTACACACATCTTTTCTAGTATTTTCACTATGACAGAATTTGACCTTTTTAACACACAGCTTTTAAAACCAGATAAACTATTTGAAACTTCAGCATGAGAAAGTGATAAGCCTGAGTCTTTTTCCACTGTAGTGCAATTTAACTGCATTTTGAGTAAAAGCAGAAGGATCACAGCTCTGTCCACAGACATCAGAAGATAGAACTGCATTTCGAGTTAACCATTTAAACATAAATCAGAACAAAATGCGCAGAATTCGGAATTCAAGGAAGCCCATTTTACTGCTGTTGGAGAAGCTGAAGGATGTGGTCACACGTTGGTGGTTCAGTTTCTTTATCTACGTCTTGTCCCAAAGCAGCTGATCGACTTAACACCCATCCCACTTCACCTCAAAGAAAGAGTAATGCTATTTTCTGCCAATAGATAGACTATTCCAGCTGTGCTTTCATGTATAACAATTGACATTTGAAAGGGAGAGACGTTTTGAGGAGGAAGTTAGGCTTGTATATTGTCATTTTGCCAACGTAAATTATTAAAACAGGTAAATAAGTAACAAATAGGTAAGTAAGTATAAGGTATGACTGTATAGAAAACTGAAATACTTAAAATCATCAACACAGTCTTACTTTTTTTTTTTTAATTTAGTCATCACGCCAGGAAAGCCATTTTTCTGTCAAAGTAGACAGCCTCTTCAGGGGAAAGGGGGAAGGAAAATAAAATGAAAAAAAGTGGGAAAACCACCATCAAAGGGCTTGGCAGCCTTTAAAAATTCCCGAAACAACTGCATCTCTCTAAGCCAGCATTTGCTAACAGTGTCACTATATTCAGCTTTTTTCTGTGCCTGCCACTAAGCAGAACATTCAGAGAGATAGTCCCAAAGCCTTCTGAAAGGCCAAGACCCGAAACTTTACCCTGAAGCAGTCCCCTCTTCCCACCCACCCACCTCCCCTACTGCATTACCTCCTTACTGCTGACTTAAACAGTAGACAAAGTCAGTGACTGAAAAGAACATTCTGCCTATTTTAATCCTAAATCTTCAAAATCCTCACCACACCTCAATTAGAAAGATTACACGATCATTGGTTGAACCCTCCATATCCTGTAAGTAAAAGAAAAAGATTCAGGGTTAAACAGCAGCTGTATTTTCACTTAGCTATGCAGACATTTCATAGCCACTTTGCCATACTGGCTTATGTCTGGGTGTTTGAATAAAAATAGCTAATGTGCTTGCTTGTTACACCATGAAATAAAGAGCACAAAGCAATTGCCAGGACTGGTTTTGCCCATGAAAGGCAATGGTCATTAATAGCTTGTATTTGCAGAAGGCTGTCAGAGGAGCAGCGTGCCTGTGCTTCCTCCACAGCTTTCTATAGGTTTAACCATACACAAAGCAGCAGGGAAAAAGACACCACACATTTCCTCATTTCACAACAGGTCACACCTGCAGGAGAACTGGCAAGTCACGCAAGCCTCAGTTGCAGAAAAAGTTTCAAATCCTGTAAATTTGAGGGGGTGGAAAGATGCGTGTCTCTTCATAGAAATAGTATCTTGGGAAAATGTGCAATGACAGTAATAGTTAATCAGTATTTCACCACTTTCTTTTGCTGTCCTGACCAGTATCTTGGAGATTTGAACTTGTACTCCTTTTCTTTTTCATCCCTTTTTTTCTTGAAGGAGTTAAATTTCTTTCAGTAATATTTAGACAGGAAACAAGCAACAAATGGACTACTCATACAATCATGCCTGAGCTGGATAGGCATATTTTTCAGGCATCTTCAAATAGGTCTACCTGGAAATCATAGCAGACAGCAAGCTTTGTCACCTGGATAGTAACCAAACATGGATCTGTATCTATGGTTATTAAAAGTGTGGCATTATACCTCTAACATTATGGATTATCTGTCAAGCAGATCAGAAGACTGAGAAAGTGACAGCATGCCCACACTGTGTCCCCATGAGAAGTCAGGGATTTTCACCAGCTAGACAAGAGACGTCACTCCACTGACCAGGAAAATCAGGCCCATTCAGCTGAAAAGTGACATGCAAGAAAAACCAAAACAAAAGAAGTGAGAAACAAACAAGGTAGTAGCAGAAAGTACAAGTACAAGCAGCTCTCTTAGCTTTCTTAGACTTCATTGTAAGTCTCTTACTACTCAGGAGAACACGAAGTTTACCAGCTCTCATAAGGACGGTGCCCATCTGCCTTCAGCTCCCCTGTCTTCCTGAGATACAGGACTATGAACATACAGACCGGTCGCTGGAGATTACTCTTCTTCAGTAAGGCCTCCCAACACCCACTGTGTAACAGCTTGAGAGCTTTCAGGAAACTGAAATGACGTGGGAGTAGCCTGGGAGAAAAAGGAAGAAGGTTTGGGGTCCTCTTGCTGGGAGAAGAGACTTACCATCAATGCAGAACTCCAAGCAGACTATGGGAAGAGAGATTTTCACAGCCTATCCCCAGTTTGGAGCACACCTGCCTCACACACAAGGTCTTCTGACAGGTGGAGAGAGCCCTCCTGAAGTGGTGACACCATTTGCCTTCTGATGATCTGGATTCAGTCTATTACATATTTTGAAACTTATTGGAACCCAACAACATGTCAACCCAATGCACTAAGATTACTGCTGTGCTCCTTTGCTGGAATAGTTTTTCTTCTCACTTAAAAATTGGCAAACATTTATGAATCTTTGTGGAAACCATGCTGAAGTTTATTCTGTTTGCTCCCCAACTGTTCTTAGGAAGAGGCCTCTACCTAAATTGTCTTACTTTGGAAAGACACTTCTGAGTATGATGGCATTAGCAGAACGACGTGTAATACGTTTCTTCCCTCTCCACCTCTCTTCCCTCCCAGTTTTCCAGAGTTCAAACAGACACCCATGAAAGTCAGCGAGAGCAAAGCTGGAGAGCAAGAGCAAACACTGTGTCCCAAGCATGAATTTTCAAGTAGGGAGGTATGAAACCCCAACACCAGAACACTTGTAACAAAACACTTGTGGGAACTGGATAGGTGATAGGTGCTATACGTATTCCAGGCAGCATTAATAGAATGAGTGGAAAGTAACCCCATGCCTGTTCTTCAGGCAAACGTTCTTGGTGATTTCAACCCACCTCTGACATTAAGGCCTGTTTCAGTAGCAGGATGGCTGAGAGAAGCCCTCTGAAGCGTAGTTCAGACTCTTTGCATGTATCTGTAAGATGGTGTTCAGAAGATGGATGCCTGTCCCGCCTGAGCGACTGCACAAACTTAGTGAAATATGCACTATGGAGAAAGGCACTCCCCTGCAAGGACCATCCTGCAGGTAAAAACCCAAGTTCTGGCATGGGATTTGAGTCTACAAAGTCCGAGGTGAATGATTCTTACAGCTAGCAATCAAGAAGCAAAAACAATACTCGGGCTATTAAAAGTGTGGCATTTATATCCCTAAAACCATGAACTATTCAGCCTTTAAACATGCTTTACTAGGGGTTCAGTAGGAGCAAAATGCAGCACTGAATCAATTTTATCCGGAATAGTGTGGGAGGAGGGAGAGTTCCTTTCCTATTTTGAGAGCAACATCTATGCTACACATGCAGAGCCAAATCCTTCTAATCCAGCAGGCTGAATACATACTAGTTATTCAAACTCAAGAACGTGTGCATAAAAGGAATTTCATACAATTAGTCCCCGTTGTCCTCCTCAGTTTATGCTCTCTGTAAAGTTCTCATTCCAGTGTTGCTACATTACACACTCAGACACATCTTTTTGCCTCCCACAATGCCTTCAGTAATGCAAAAACATTAGACAAGCAGGCAGGGATATGTAAAAAGAGAGTACAGCCACTGATCTATCATTTAGTCAACAGTCTCAATTCATAGATCATTTTAGTAAAGCAAAAATCAAGTGAAGCAGAATGAAAATGGGTAATGCTATTTAAGTCTCAATATTAGAAAATGTGTCCATTTTCTGCCAAACTAATGTAATGGAACACAGTTCTATTATGATTTTACAAATAATTTTTTCATATTATGTTAGCAGACCGTCACTCAGGCTAGTGTGCAAAAAGATCTTATGCAGAAAAAAAATTACATTATTCTCAACTAATGAAAACTTCTGCACATCTCTACTTTTATATCTTTGTTTGCTAAACAAATGACAGAAGTTTATATCTTCAGCTTGAAAGCAAAGAAGAGTGCAAATGTACCTGAGGAGGTCTGTACAAGGAACCGATCCTAGTTTATGAGGAACAGCATGAAAACTCATATTGCACAGGGAAAAATTGGTTCCAAAACACACTTAGAGAGAAGCTGTATAAGTCACTGGCAACATAAGTGTCATATTGTAACCAGGAAGGAGCAGAGATAACTAAATTCCCCTCAAAGAAGAACCTTGTTTCAGGAGTTCCTTTCATACCTTCCTGCTTCGGACAGTGAAAGCACAGAAAAGCAGCACCATGGGAGCTTGGGAATGTCCCCACTGAAACGCCGCAGCCCCACCGGAAACCTCCCATCACTGGAACAACACTCTTTCCCCTCTTTCCTAGCTTGCCCAATTATTAATTTTGGTGGGGTTCTTTTCAGCTGTCGGAGCATTTCATAGGGACACAACATGGAAGGCTGCCAGCCTTCCCAGAGCCAGCTCCGAGTAGGACACTCTTGGCTCAGCAGCAGAGCACATAGCGCAGCAAAAGGAAACACAGGGCCCTGAATGCGCGCCCATCTTCGCTCTTGCCCTCCACATACACACCATACATGCAAACCACGATACCTGCCAGTCCCTACCCATAGGCAAACCAAGAACTGCTCAGATTAAAACCAGGCAAATCTAGAAGTTAAGATGCCAAACTTGACCATTAATGTATATTTTTTGCTTCCTTCAAGTGTTATGGGAAGTTACAGAGTAACTGTAATAGAGATTTGCTATTTGGAGCTGAGGAGACAATACCAATGTAAAGATCAGACACGGTGGAGCAGAGAAGTGGTGATACGAGCTGCCCTGTTGCCATGACTGCCCTCAGACAGCAAGAATACTGCAGGAGCACTGGGCATCCCAGCCTCCTCTCTTGCTCCAGAGCCGATTTCATCTCCGTTAGCTTTGGTATTGGGGTGGAGATACCATCACACTAGTGATAAAACCCCAGGGAGAGGGTCCCTCAAGTAACAACTACAAAGCAGCTTGAACTTACAGTGTTCACTTCACCTTCTTGCAAATGACCCCTGGTCTTCAGTCAATTAATAGCTTTAGTCCAGAACATCCTGACACACACCACCAGGCCAGCCGTCACCTGTGGCTTTTGATTTGTGCAGAAAGTAGAGGCCACGTGTGCAACTGGCACATCCTAAAGGATGATATGCTACCCTTCGTTTATGAGGGGGATACCAAATAAACGACAGAAATATTAGTGATACTGATACGTACTTAGTGATATTTAAAATATTCTACAGGAACCCTCCATGTCCCAACACTCATTCTGGAAGCAATCCCTAAGGAATTGTAGGGAAAGTAAATGTACCATTTGACACATTAGGGACATGCTTCCTTTCCTATTACCAAGAAAACCAGCTTCTTGAAAATTCTTAGATAATCAAGGATGTAGCATTACACAACCATGCGCAAAATACTACAAGATTGCAAGAAGCATTTAGTCACTATCATAACAACAAATCCATAAGGGCAGATTCAGTGGAGTCACTGGAGACCAAACCCACATTTCTTTCAAAGGCTGAAAAAAAAGTGGAAAAGAAAAAGGAAGGGATGTGTCAATCCTTCCACACCTCATCCTTTGACAGTAACTACTCTATGCCATCTGGCTATTAAGGACTGTCAGCACTTGAAGAATATCCATGATGCTTTCCTGACTGCTTCTACAGAAAGGAAAAAGAAAAAAAAGTCCTAGAAAATTCAGCCGACATACTATAAAGTGGAAGCTATCATCATCCTGCTGCCTCCTTTTACTTGGGGGGATAAAAATGCTTCAGCTGGGCTTACTGTATTTCTTAGCAAAACTGTATTTTGAAAGCAGCGAATATTGCTGAATCGGTGTGAGGATTATGGCATCAAGCTTTAAAAACCCAGGTGATGGAGCAAAGCCCTCACCCTGCACATACCTCTTACTGCCCAACACTTGGGAGCAGAGCTCACTTGAAGATAAATGCAAGTAACAGAAATCAATACCTATCTTGGCTATTTGACATTTCTTACAAGGCCGAGAAGAGAGCCTGAATTTAGCCCCCGAGGGCTTCGGAAGGTCTACGTGAATCTCTTATCTGATAGGCAGAAGAGTGACTGGCCCATCTCACATCCAGTTTCCAGTGACTCCGTATGACTTCACTCCTCCTGTGAGCAGCAGCACAGAGCTCCCAGGGCAGAGTTGATTTGCCAAGGAAGGTGCACAGGCACATGGCAGATACAACCACAGCTCCTCCCACGGGTTGAGGGCTGGCAGCCCGCCGGGGCTGGCTTGGGAGACAGAGCTCCCAGCGAAATCCATTTAACACATTCCTGCACAGCTTCTGCCGATACCGTCCCTATGGCCAGGCCAAGCTAAAAGCAAACACCCCTGCCCAGCCAGCTGTCTTTGCTGAAAGAAGAGCGTGCATTTTTACAAAAACAAAGATAACTGAGCTCACTATCTTCTACAGAAGTTCTTCTGGTGTGATTTTGTTCCATGACATCTGCTTAGGTAGCTAACAAAAGCAGAGCTACTGGAGCAGGAATGTACTCAGGTATCTTTATACAACATGTTATGTTTTTAAATGCTTGGTTTGTTTTTCTGGACCTTTCCATATGTATTAAACCATACAGCATTTTGAAGCTACCATCTCTAGCAGAGGAACTGACACCTTCTCTGCTGCTTTTACATATTTGTTCATTTAAAAAGGGGCTTTTAAATTGTGTATTAAGATTTACTAAAGCACTAGTGTATTAAACAAGCGTAACAACTGGAACTTACTACAACTCAGATATTTAGATATTGATTCCATCCTCAAAATATTAATAAGCATACTCAGTAAATGCAAGATTTACTTGTAAATATCACTATTCTTTGTATCTTTTGTCATTAAAAATGAAAGCTAAAAATACATGTACACCTCCCTGTTGCATACTTCGCTCCACATTCAAGCAGAAACTCCCAGACAACCAACATAAACAACTGTGATGAATGTTTCAATCTCCAATGGGCAGTGGGATGAACACCATAAAAAGAAATTAAGACTTACTATTTTTCCACCTCCCCTCAAAACACAAGAGTCTAAACCAACTCCTGTATGGTCAGTTGTAACTTTGTAAACTCTGTATCTACCAAACCACACAGTGCCAGGAATAGCATAAATCTCAGTGCAAGGATTACAAAATCATTCTGGGGTTTTGGTTGGGGTTTTCTCTTTTAAGAACCCCAACACACATCCTTGCAAAGAGAAACAGTTTAATCTGCTTTTAGGTTTCAAAACTAGCACAGATCTATTTATTCTGCTGGGTATACACTGAATGTTTGAACAAAAAAAGTTACTCATAGGTCAGACAATACAGCTCGTTATGACTACACCCTTCATTTGAAGGAAAAACAAAGAAATCGATTTTATATTTCAACCAGTTGAAACGACAGTAAAAGAAAGTAAATTCTCCTGGGTTTTCTTTTCTAATTAAAAAAAAAAAATTAAAAAATGAAATATTAACTTTAAAAATCCCAGCTTCTCATCTGACATCTAACCAGACGTTTTTTGGCCGCTGAAAAATCCTGCCATTGGTCAGACTCGGCAATAGGCACATCCCATACACCTGGTGATGCGCGCTCAGCCCCGCATCCCGGGCCGGGGGGGACAAAGCCGGGAGCGGGGATCTGTCAGGCCGCGTCCCGGCGCCAGCCCCGGGCCGGGAGCTCAGGCGAGCGCGATGCCAGGTTAACAA